>JAQQZU010000015.1:20676458-20693594 GCA_030068025.1 Parauchenoglanis punctatus | reverse complement strand
AGAGTGGGTACCGACAGCATCCAAACATCCCAGTTTACCAAAACACTCAATAAGCTAACTTCCTTTTTTATCCCATTTTCTCCCAATTTACCAATTCCCACACATAGTTAGCTTTCCCCTACAACATGACAGCTACCAACTGGGCAGGTTGAAGTCTAGCATGTGCTTCCTCTGAGACACCTGAAGTCAGCCTCTTGAATATATCTTTTTGCTGCTTATGCTACATCACAGGGTAGCATAACGCACTCAGAGGAAAGTGCTATCAACCCTCTTCCGCATACATGAGCTCACCGATTGGCTTGTATCACTGTTATTGACAAGGAGGAGAGACAGTCCCACCCAAAGAGCACAGACAATTTTGCTCCCTTTGAGTTTCAGCCATGGATCTCTCAAAAACATTTCTGTTTCTTCATTATCATCAGCAGCATCAAGCAATTGCTATGCTGGTGTATAGTGTGCGTTCCTATCTCTAGTTTACATCACCATGCTTTCATGATTAGAGCTTGGATAGTGAAATACAGCCACAAAATGACCTTGTCAGCTACAGAACATATGAAAAATTACCCATTTTTTGACCAGTTAGATTGGAGAATTGTCAACAGCACTGACCTATAATATTAATTGGCAGCAACCTTGTGATCCATTCAAAGTGTTGTAATGGACCAAATTGTCATTTGGCTCATGGGTCGCTTATTAATAATCCTGCTGTAAGATTTTATCTTGGCTAGTACAGACTATAATGGCTTATCTTTCTTCTCTAAAAGTGTTTTCTGATGACCATGTTCATTCAGAATAACAAACTGGAGAAGATTCCTCCAGGTGTATTCGAGAACCTGCCTCATCTGAGAGAACTGTACCTGCAAAACAATCTCCTGAGCAACAGCGGCATGGATAACACCACTTTCAGGTCTTACTCCTTCTTCATAACACTCCCACTGCTAGTGAACCCTCTTCAGCTTCCTATTATTCTTTAATCTGAACAATCACATTCTATCTGTATCTCTCTAGATCTTTTGCTCAATCACTTTTCCCCATCCTGCATTTTTTTCCACTTCATGCTTCCTTCTACACAGCTTTATTTGATATTTGACCAAAAATGCAGTTAGAATTTTCCATTACGTCTTTCCTCCTCAGTAGAGGAACAGCATCGTGCATTTTGAAAGAAACTCACTACTGACTGGCATGTAAACATGTAAACATAATCAATATTCTCACAATTTGTTGTAGCTCACTTTTGAAAATCTGTACATGAACTTTCTCTCTCTCTCACTCCGTTTTTTGCTTTCTCAAATGGAATTTAGTTAACTTCACAAATATTGTCTTTTTTGACTGAAGTAAGCACTCCAGCTAAAAGACAACGTTATCAGAACATTCGATAATGTGGTCCAGATGTTCAAAGAGTGGCCTGCTTCACAACATTCTCAGTTAGACAGAAACTGACACTATAAAATCATTGTTCACTCTGAAGTGCTACTACTATTAGAAAAAACTGTAATAAATGTTACATCAAAATGTAATTCAAACATCCAGAAAACATGATGTAGATCTGAGAGATTAAAAATCTGGGAACCAAGTAGACAAACTGTAATGTTCAGAAAACACATAAGTTTGTTTGGTCTTGTGATATCGTTTTCAAGTGATTCTCTCTCTCAGTCATCTGAGCAAACTGGAGTACCTGGACCTGTCCCACAACAACCTGAGTGCAGTACCCCTAGGTCTCCCTCGGACTCTGATGCTGCTCCACCTGGAGAAAAACTCTATTACATCTGTCAGTGTTGATTCCCTCAGCGCTGTGAAGGATCTTCAGTACCTGCTGCTTCATCACAACCGGCTTCGTGCTCGCCACATCCACCGCGATGCTTTCCGCGGTCTCAAGCGCCTCCACACGCTCCACCTGCACCACAACCTTCTGGAGCGAATCCCTCTGGGTCTGCCGCGCCGTGCCCACACTCTTGTGCTGCTCCGAAACTTCATCAGCGAGATCGGACGTGATGATCTCAGTACTCTTTACACGCTCAAGGAGCTCAACCTGAGCTACAACCGCTTGACAAGTGAACGCATCCATCGCCACTGCTTCAGGAAGCTGCGAGTGCTGGAAATGCTGGATCTGTCGGGGAATAAGCTGAAGACGTTGCCACTTGGGCTTCCGAAGAGTCTCCATGTGCTTTGGGCGAAGAATAATCAGATCGCCGAGCTGCCAGAGGGGGTGCTGACAGGCATGAGCAAGATCAAGGAGCTCTATCTTTCTCAAAACCAAATCAAACTGGGCTCCATCTATCAGGGGGCGTGGCAGGAGCTTGGCTCTCTCACGGTGAGAATCGTCTGTCAAGCTCATTCTAAAGAAACTAGTAGTAGCGAAGGGCTTTGTCTGACAAAATAGTCCAAAGTTTCTTACCCAGTGTGTTATCTTACATTCACATGGAAGTGATTTTTCAACTCACCCAAAATTGTTAAACATTGGTTGTTAGTGGACATCCCTTACCTGGATATGTTGCTGGTTGCTATGGTTTCACTAGCTAGGTGTTAATAATTATATTTCTTTCTTTCTATAACCTCTCTTTTTCTATCTTAATTTTAACAAGGCAAGAAAAAAATGCAACTTGCCATGTTACTGAAAAACTGCAACGCAAACTGCTGTAAACTCCGGTGTCCTGAAAAGTTAAAGTTTCAGCTTTACCTCTGACTGTTACAAAGTGCCGACATTGGAGACTCGTTCCATATTTGTTACATAAACCTCTCCTCACTGAAAAGTTCACTATATCAACTTTTAAGAAATATATTTTTTATATGGCACATCTGCTGTACACGTCCCTGTAAATGAGCTGTTACTATAGAAATGATGTATTAAAGCAGTGTATTAATGTAAATCTGTGATTTGCAGATACACAACCGTCAGAGCTGCTGTTATAAAATGCTAAACTGATTTGTTACGATGTGTGTTTGTGTGTGTCAGACCCTTGATCTGTCAAGCAACCTGCTGTCTCACGTCCCTGCTGATCTTCCTGAGTCTCTGGAGTTCCTACATCTGCAGAACAACAGGATCAGCAGCATCTCCGCCACAGACTTCATCAGTACCCCCAACATCAAGGGCATCTTCCTGAGGTCTGAAACACACACACACACACACACACACACACACACACACACACACACACACACACACACACACACACACAAAGCCTGATCAGTTTTTGAGCCTGCTCCTGCTGTGAATGAGCAGAGCATGGCACAATCATGTGAGTTCAGCAGAAGCAAGCAGTAACTCATGAGTCACACTGTCAACATCAGGACCTGTGTTACATGCGTTTTTCTGACAAGGAGCACATGCGCATTTGCAATTGTATGGACTTCAAACTTGAGCTGAAAGTAAACATCAAACACACTGTCCTATAGTTGTGAGGACCTTAGACACTGTGCTATCATTGTGAGGACCTCAGACACTGTGCTATCATTGTGAGGACCTCAGACACTGTGCTATCGTTGTGAGGACCTCAGACATTGTGCTATCGTTGTGAGGACCTCAGACACTGTACTATCATTAGGAGGACCTCAGACACTGTACTATCGTTGTGAGGACCTTAGACACCGTACTATCATTGTGAGGACCTCAGACATTGTACTATTGTTGTGAGGACCGCAGACACTATACTGACATTGTGAGGACCTCAGAGACTGTACTATTGTTGTGAGGACCTCAGACACTGTACTATTGTTGTGAGGACCTCAGACACTATACAGTCATTGTGAGGACCTTAGACACTGTACTATCATTGTGAACACCTCAGACACTGTGCCATTATTGTGTGGACCCCAGGCACTGTACTATCATTGTGAGGACCTCAGACACTGTACTATCATTGTGAGAACATTGGACACCGTGCTATCATTGTGTGGGCCTCAGGCACTGTACTATCATTGTGAGGACCTTAGACACGGTGCCATTATTGTGTGAGCCCCAGGCACTGTATTATCATTGTGAGGACCTCAGACACTGTACTATCATTGTGAGGACATTAGACACTGTGTCATTATTGTGTGGGCCCCATGCACTGTGCTACCATTGTGAGGACCTCAAACACTGTACTATCATTGTGTGGACCTTAGACACTGTGCCATTATTGTGTGGGCCCCATGCACTGTACTGTCATTGTGAGGACCTCAGATACTGTACAATCTTTGTGAGGACCTTAGACACTGTGCCATTATTGTGTGGGCCCCAGGCACTGTACTATCATTGTGAGGACACTAAACACCGTGCTATCATTGTGTGGGCTCCAGGCACTGTACGATCATTGTGAGGACCTTAGACACTGTGCCATTATTGTGTGGGCCCCAGGCACTGTGCTATAATTATGAGGACCTCAGGCACTGTACTATCATTGTGAGGACCTCAGGTGCTGAATTATCATTGTGAGGACCTTAGACAATGTGTATAAAGACTGTGTGTGTTAATATAACACTGGACATTTTGTGTATAAACACATTGTCTCACTTCACACACACTTTGTAAACACTGAGATTGTTAGTAAAACATGCACACAGACACATATACACTTTATGCCTCATTACTCTTTGATTATGTGTGAGTGTGTTTATAAACGAGAGGCTTTTTGATTAAATCTGCTTGTTCAATGTTTCGCTGAAGACATTTAGCTGATGGTCTTGTGTAATACCACACACACACACACACACACACACACACACACACACACAGTCCTGCATTTATGTAACCTCTGAGAATGTGATCGTTTGTGTTTCGGTGTTTTGCTGTAATGATTTGTTTAACTCTGTTTCACTCAGCAGCCCACACCACCATTTACTGAACATCTGTGTGTGTGGGGGTGTGTATGTGTGTGTGTGTGTGTGTGTGTGTGTGTGAAACTGTCTGTTATTTTGCCTACTTTTGAGTTATAACAGGAACTTTTCTCCTTTACCCCCTTTTAAAGACCTTGCATGACATATCCCTCTAAAAAAAAGAAAAACACAAATAAATCCGATCACACTGCTCATTAAATTTAAAATTAAAGTTATATTAATTAAAACTATTAATTAAAAACAACCATTGCAGAAATAGCTGATAAAGTTAAAAAGAAATTATGTTAGCTATGTGGTGGTTATTTTTTACACATTATCATAATGATGCAATTAAAACTGTGGTTAACTAATAAACAATTAACAATAATAATAATAATAACAATAATAATAATAGATTAATAAATGCCAGTTATTGTGATAGAAATATTACTATTTATTAATTAATTACATTCTTTCTGGCTCTTTGAAGGTTTTTTCCCATATGTTTTAATAACTTGATTTAATTCAATTCCAAAATTTAAACAAATAGATGTGTATATAGGTGGGATTTTCTGAACATTTGGTACTTTTCAACACACACACACACACACACACACACACACACACACACACACACACACACACACACAGATACAGACACAGTGTTATTATTACCATTTATTTCTGAGCTAATAAGGCACTGAGGCAGTGGCTTCCTATGAAAGTAAACACACAGAGTAAAGAAGACCCCACACACACACATACACACACAGACACAAGCTCTCTGAAGTCTCTTCTGAAGTGCTTTTTCAGCCGGAGAAAAGTAAAGTATGGAGAGATATAAACTGATAAATACTAATGTGCTTGGAGGTCAGAGTGTGTGTGTGTGTGTGTGTGTGTGTGTGGGGGGGACTGGCTGTGTGTAAGGGCAAAACCAACAGATGCACTTTATTTTTATTCACCTCTCTCTGTCTCTCTCTTGTCTTACTCTTTCTCTCCCCCTTCTCTGTCTCTATCTTCCTGTCCACCTCTCTTCATTTCTTTCTTATTTCTGTCTCCCTCCCACTGTCTCTTTCTTAATCTCTCTCATTCCGTATTTCTCTCTTTCTCTCATCTCTGCATCTCCTTTGTCCTCTGTTTTCTCTGACTGTATCTTCATGTTATTATACTTCTCTCTCTCTCTCTGTCTCTCAGGTTTAACCATCTCTCCGCTCTCTCCGTGGCTGAGGACTCCTTCTCTCACCTGTCCAAGCTGCAGGTGTTGGACATCGGGCACGGAAACGTCACACCCCACCACAGAGTCAGCTTAGAGGAAGACTACACAGAAAACGAAGAAGAGGAGGTGCAACCCAAACAACTGATAAACTGAAGAGAATAATCTAATGAGAGTTATACTATATAGAGTGTAGATGCAGGTCATGTGACTTTGAGTATGATTAATGGTTTATTTAATGACTCTCAGTGTTAGTAATGATATGAGGGTGTAGATGATGGAGGTCATGTGACTCAGTGTTGGAAATGATATGAGGGTGTAGATGATGGAGGTCATGTGACTCAGTGTTGGAAATGATATGAGGGTGTAGGTGATGCGAGTCTGAGCAGCTCGGCTTGTATAAATATGTAAAGTTTTTATCTTTAGGCTAAATTTGCACATCATTTACAGTGTGTGTAGAAAGTCCATTAACCTCAGCATCATTTATCTCAGAAACCACTTTAACTTCCTCTCTGAAATATCATTCGCCTCGAAGCACTATGGGAAAATAATACAAACGCTCTAAAGGAATTAGCCTAGATGGATTATTGTTATTTTATCTCTTTAACGTTTTCTTCTGGAGCAGATAGATTTCTGTTGGATGTTTGCCTTTTTTCTAATTGAAAACAAAAGTATGGAAGGAGCAGGCGATGACTCGTGTGGCGCCGAGGACAAAAACTTCACACTGAGAAATTTTTACATTTCTGTCTGTATACAAAAAAAGAAAAATTTATAATAATTAAAAAATAATAATTAAAGACTCTAATATTCTGCTATTGGAAATGCAGACGACGGCTTCAGGAGTTTTTGCTTGATGTCGGAAAGCAAAAAATGTGATTTAATTTTATTACTAAATTCCACAGATTAAAATGTTGTATTTATTTTTATATTCATTCCACATCCAGTAAAAGGATATTTTTATTCAGTCTGACATTATTCACATTCACACAGAAGATATGAAAAAGTGTCATTGAGATAATCATCATAACATCATATTTATGTTATTTTGAATGTTTAAATTTACTCTTGATTAATATGCTGTGATGTGTTTAACTCCTGGACTTATTTTTGTATTTATGTTTTATACAGATAATCACATTTTTTGGCACTTATTTGACAATAAGTAAATCTAGGGTTCATTTTTTAAAATGTTTGTCAGCTTCATAAAATCCCCCCAAACTGTCGACATATTAAATATAATTAGCTTCAGTGGTTTGAATTTTTACACTAATTCAACATGAAAAACAGGCAATTGTTTATGAATCCAGTAAAGATTCTGTAACATGGTTTAGCCAGGTAACACACACACACACACACACACACACACACACACACACACACACAGCCACGCGTCTGTCTCTGGTGCAGGATATCAGAATCCTACTCATGCCTTTTTTTTTGCTTGTAATATTTTATCGTTCACACCCGACACACAGCAGATGGTTCCTATTTTTGCGAAAGGCGAAGCTTGTTCAGGGCGTGATGAGGTCGAGTTTAACGACAGATCCACACTGAGGGACATTAGTACCACCTTCATACTGTTTCCACCCGTACATGCCAGAACCAGGCCTTTGAAACCGAAAAGCAATAAAACACAGAGCGAAAGGTTTAAAGTCGGAGAATTTGGCTTTGTCAAAGGTCATTCCAGGAAAAAAAAAGGTTTCAAACAAGAAAGCTTTACAGAAATCAGCAGCAGGTCTCCAGATTTCCTGTGCCTTCATGTCTGTGCAGATTTGACTCAAAACATTTGGCTGGAGGCTTCTGATCTGAGGCACAGATGGAGAGAGCCCAGTTCGCATGAACTTTCTTTTCTCTTTCTCTTCCTTTATGTTATTCATTACAGTGGCTGAGTGCACTACCACTAGTGTCAAATAGCCTGTGTTTATGTTGGCTGGAAGCAGCAGAGATGATAAAGATGCATTACACACAACACAGCACTTATAAAGTGCTAACGGTTCACTTGCTAGCTAAATTAAAACCTAAACATCGTGTGAATCGTTACCAGCCTGAGGCAACGTTGGCTTCTACCTAGCTACCAATAACCAACCGCTGACACGATGAAGCTGATTTAGCTAAGAACAGACAAGCTCACCTTCCATACAGGAGATAGCTAGCTGTCATAGCTCAACTGACTAATGGCCTAACATTAGCTGCCATTCTCAATGCTAATTCTAAAACAATTCTGAAATGTAAAATTTAGCTGATGGCTAATACGAGCTAGGGAACTCCAGATCAACACCACTGTGTCTCTTTGTGATGCTAACTCTGTAGAAGCTAATTTTGCATTGATTAATAAATACAAACAATAACCAATGGGATAAAAACTTGTTGTTGTTGTTGCTAGTGGACTCAGACTTCTATACACAGAGACCGAGGTTTATTATATATTACATTTTATAATGAACTCTGGACTGGTCCACATGCTAACACATGGCTAATAGCAAAATCATAATGGTAGCTGATGAAATGTTTCAAATATTATGAATAAGATTAGTAATAATAATAATAATAATAATAATAATAATAATAGCAATCCCATTTTAGCTAATAGCATGTTAACTTTAGCCTAAGCTGCAAATGCTAAGCATTCAACATTTTTATACACTTTTTTTTTTTTTTTTTTTTTTTAAACTAAGAACGAAGTATTTTCTATATTGCAACATCATATTTATGGTGTTTTGTACACAGCAAATAAATTATTTTTGAAAAAAAAAGGTTCATCTGTTTGTTTTTCCTCCTTATAATATGTAATATTGATATTGCGATAACTTTTCACAATGCACTTTCTCACATGGAATAGGAGCGATTTTACAGACTTTCAAACATTATGTGAATTTATTTTCGTAAACGTTAAATTGCACTTTTCTTTTTTTTCTGCGATTTTGTGGGTGCTGATAAATTACAATGAATCCAGGTGGATGCAAGTGCAGATCGATCTTTATTCACTAAACAAATAACAAACAAACACAGGCAAGGAAAAAAATGAGAAAAATTAAAACAAAGGACCAGAGCTAGGCTAGGCTAGGCTAACGCCCCATAAAGACAAAATACTTAGACAATAATAACCACAACACTCAAGAGCCAAGTGGAGAAACTTATATAAGCGAGCTAATCAGGGGACACAAACACAGGCAGTGACGCAGACAACAGAAGAAGACATTCAGGTGTGTGAGTGAGGCTGCCCTCTGGTGGTCTGGGGGGATTCGTCTACGATGAGTGCGACATTTTTTTAAAATGTTTTTTAAAAATCAATTACGGCTTTGCTCTTAATTATTAAGGATGTTTTTAAATAATACATTTTTAAGCATCTTTTCTACACATTAATTCAGTTTTTTAAATACATCACAGGTATTGTGATATCTTTTTTATGTCTTTTATATTTTTTTCCATGTCCAACTTTTGTACTGAATCTTTAAAATGGTCATTGTAAAATTTGCAATGATCTGATGTTAAATACACACCTCACAGAATTTTCACAGATTTTTGTTGAATGTAACAACTCTTTTGCGGACAGTTTACTGTCAATAATATTACTTCACTCATGTTCTACAGCGTATATCCGTCAGGGTGGTGGGGAAGCTGGAGCCAATCCCCGCTGAGTGCAGGTGAGAGGCGGGGTTACACCCTGGGCAGGTCACTAATCTATCACAGGGCTAACATAGAGATGAACAACCTTACACACTCACTCACACACACACCTATGGGCAATTTAGAGCAGCCAGGTGACCTAATCTGCATGTGTTTGGGCTGTGGGAGGAAACCGGAGCACCCGGAGAAAACCCACACAGGCACGGGGAGAACATGCACACTCCAGGATCAGACCCAGGCCCTTCATGCTGCGAGGCGATGGCGCTAACCACTGCACCACCCTGCTGCTCTGCTAAACAGGACCTGAGGAGTTTTCCTCACCAGGTATTTTGTTGTGAACTCTTGAAACTCTGTCATAATGGACTGAAAATATATCTCAGTTTTTCCCCTACTGCAAGAAAATACCTTATTTTTCAGTTTATTTAGTGGCTCTTATTATTCTTGAAGCCTAATGGTTAAAATGCTTTTAGAAATGTTATTTTTGGAATAAAAGTGCGAGTTTAATAGATAAATATATATATCAAATTTCCCGTAAGCACAATTCTGCTACAGCAGGTTATAAACAGAACGATCAGAAGAGAGTAGCGGAAAATTGCGAGGCGTTGCCACATCTCCCGCTGCTCGGTAATGCCGACAGACTGCTGCACATCACCACGTTGCGCCTTCTCTCTACTAATCTGTGTAATCATGTGAACACTGGACATGCGGTACGGAGGAAGCTCTAAAAACCCCGCTAAAGCAAAAAAGCAAGGAATGTGAAAAGCTGGAGAACATCTGGTGCGTTCTCTAACTGAGAGGACCGAGGTCATTCAGGGAGCAACAACTTGGGTCTAATTTAGCGAAATGACGTGAGCATGGGGGCGTGTGACTGACGTGCAAACTTATACAAAATCCAGCAAAATTCTCCCCAGTCAGAGAGAATTAGATAACTTCATCACTTTATCTGCAAAGCAACGTCACCCTGAACACCTCGGGCTTTAGACATTTATCATTAACCTCTCCACGACTTGAGGTTTTTTTAGTTTAAAGTTTTAAGTCGAGTGTTTGCACTGACGTCTCCGCTGCTTCTACGCTGGATGCCTAATGTGATGTGGGTGAAAATGGTGAGGGAGAAAAGCTGCTTTAGGAGCTAGCACTGAAACCTGACTGCTATCACACCAAGAAAAATGTTCTTCCATGGAATGGCACTGGAGCCAAACAAACACGTCCCACAGGAACGAGGGGAACACAGCACCAAGCACCAGCTCGCAGCGGCATCACTTAACTAAACATACACTTGTTGATGTAGGCTCCAGCGTGGAGTTTTCCTTTAAAACCACTTTAAAAGCTGCTTTTGTTTACATTTACTCTGCAGGACCATTTACAAGTTCCCTCCACAACACCTCAGGATCATCACAATCTCCATCTGAGACTCATGAAGCAATCACGGTATTGTGCGAAGCCTCGCCTGTACGTCCTCTGATAGCCAGCTGTGATGAGACCGTGATGACTGCGTGACGACGACGATGATGATGATGATGATGATGATGTGCATCTCAGCCAGCGAGCAGGATGATGAGACTCTCCTGCGCTCTACATGGCTGTGATCGGCTTCTAGCTCACGATCCGTTCATGACAATCACCATCAGTCCCGTTATCTCAGGCCTCCTATTAAGACAAGAGATTCGTTTTTTCAAGGCCAGAAAGTGGAGTAGGTTTTTAAACAGCAGTCGATTCGAAGACCAACCCCAGGATCAATTTCACAAGCTGATGCAAAAGACCGAAGACAAAAAAAATGAAATGGCTGTATTACAGACCACATGCAGGGAGATGGATGCTGAGTCACGTTCCAATCCTGGAAAACAACTTCCAGATTTTCTTTTTTATCTAACGTTAGAACGAGACTGCTGAGGGAAAAAACGGCCACGAGAACACAAGCTGGTGGTGCAGATTGCTCTATGACACCCGGTAAGTCTTAAAAATTACACTTTAATCATTTAAAATAATCATTTTTCAGCAGTGAATCTGAGAAAACTTTTCTGTAACCATTCCACAAAATGTGTTTCCCCGTCTCAGGCTCAGCGTCTCATTTTCAACAAGGATTTTTTGCTTAAAATGGCGGCGTTTTGCTCTTAAATGAGTAACAGCTTTGAGTTATTAGCATAAAATGAACAAACACACAACATGTGCCACCAGCATGTTAATTACTTTCTAATGATTTAGGTAAAATGTATTTTTTTTAAGTAAAAAATTGTTTTCAGTCTATAATCTATGTTACAAGGTTGAACGTTTAAACCGAACTCATCACTCTGTATCACAACACTGTAAAAAAACAAACAACAACAGTTAAGTTAATGGATTTTTCTTCTTCGAAATGATTTCAGGAAACGTCTCTTCAGTTTAACACCCGTACCCGTTGTCTGCATTGCAGGTACAGTTTCTAGTTTTACGCCGACCTCCGGGCTGTTTTACACGTAACACAGAAATAGATGTGCTGTTTTACTCTCAAGTGCACAAATTCATTAGCATTTGCATAAAACATGCTAATTATTCTGCTGTTTGTTTTCACACATCTGCATCCAACATCGCTTTAGATCTGAAAGGGTTGTTTTTTCAGAACGCATGTACAAATGTAAAAATCTTCCTGCCTTGAATATAAAAAAGAGAGAATTAGCATACCAAGCTACACGGGGCTACACACGTCAAATCCGGTTATTTTATTTCCACCATCTCCGGTGCGACTGAAATGTTCTTTATGGGAAGAGTGAGAGGAGAAAAAAATACATTTAGGAACGTCACATCAAGTTTAAAATGAACATGAGAAATATGGATAAATAGATAAATAAATAACTAGATAAAGCAAACAAGAAAGGAAACAGTAGGAAAATACACAGAGATTAAATATCGATATCCCAAAAATTGACGGCTCCATGTCAGGGTTACGCTGCCGTTACTGGATCCAGGAACCAAAGAAAGTTCCCCAAATGGCCATGCTAGTTGCTAGCCAACTCTGTAACTTGGTCTCACATGACTGGCGGTTGTGAAATATACAGTATATTTCCACACAAAAGCTTTAACAGCAGGTACACAATTCAGAGCTAGCTTGTTAAGGGTTATTAGCATGACTTAGCATGCTAGCACAATCCAGGAAGTGCAGTACATCACTGTTGTTAGTGTGGGGGTTACAAACATTGCAAGGTTGATTTTAGGTCTTGAATCGATCTGATTTTACCTCGCAGCATGGATTAGCATGATTCATTCCTGTCCAGCTAGCTTGAAAAGCAATGTCAGGCTAATTTAGCAAGTGATTAGCTTGGATGCTAGCAGACAATCTCAAACAATCCTAAAACACAAAATCTACTAAAGTAAAATCAATCAGAATAATCTCTCCTCTCCACATCCTGATTTATAACGTCACAGGAACAGTTCTTTGGGCTAAAGGCTTTGATCCGTCTGATGCGTCCTCGCCAGATCGCAGCTCTTGATATCTGAGCGAGGTTCTTCATCTTCGAACCCAGCGCAGACTCCTGAGGTGCATCATCCTGCCTTCACGCTAGCAAGCAACAAAGTGTTGGATCTTTTTAACGGTATGCGCACAAAACAAAGCCGCGATTTCTGCGATACGGACATTTGAATAGAGACCTTCTTAATCCTACGATATTATATATCACACGAGTGTTTCCTCGGTCCGGTCCATCTGCACACGTGGGCCGAGGTTTCTTCACCTCCTCGCTCACAGATTTAGTTCCTACCTCAAACTGTTCGAATTTACTGTTCTTTCGGCCAGTACTGTTTCTCATACCGGGCCACGCCCACGGGAGACAAACTACAAATGACACGCTGGCGTGGATGAAGAGTTACAAAGTGCTAACATGAGTTAGCTTGTTAGCACTGTACAGAGGAATGTAGAATTCAGGTTTGTTGGAACGTCACGGTTTCCCTAAATCCCACCTGATTTTAGAATTTTAAAGTCGGGCTTCACAAAACCAAATAAAAGAAATCTACGAATGCTGCTCCATCCCCTCAAAATAAAACACAACACGAAACATAAACCCGAATTAAATTACGGCATGAAGCGAAATCCATTAACCCTATGGTACGTCCTTTATGTCCAGATCGTCCAACATGGCAGCTATACGTTGGTCTCGAGGCCGTTCATGTCGATGGAGCAGTGCTCCTTGTCCTTGTGTTTAAGGTGACGTGGGGGCACCGGGGGTACTTTCCTTTCAGGGGGCGGGGGCCGCACTCCTTCCTCTAACTGCATGAGGCGAGCGACGTCCGGGGAAATGAGTTCAGGTTTGCCCCCTGCTGGCAGCGGCTGGAAACTGCCGTTATTCTGCTGGCAGTTCATGGGCTGCTGGGTGTGGACGGGTTTCGTCTCGCAGATTAGAGGAACCTGAAGAGAAAAGGAGAATATATGAAAGTGGGAGAGACGATAAACTCGGCAGTGGATATGTTTCAGAACAATATTCTTTACTGAAGGTGCAGTGAACAGAACAAACTCATTCTCTGTGGTTATCTTTATGTCCCTCCTGTCAGTTATGTTTGAGACACACCCCCAAGATCCTTCACTCCGCCCCATCTTCACCGCTCACATTTAAAAGCATGATGGTGTTCAGTTCTAAATGGCAGCATTTTGGGAAAAAGTTTGGAATTACGACAAAAAAAGGAAATCTAGGCTTTTTTCCAAGATGGATGAATCCTGCTGACTGCAAAGGGGATGAAGTGGGATACTCAATTAGATACATTTCTCCTGGACAGGAAATTACATCATTAATTTGCATTTTTCATGTTTTATATCTGGTTCCAGCTTGTAAACTAGTTAGTTATAGCTGGCTATTATAGTGTGAAAGCGACGGTAACGGTAATCTGGGCTGGATGTGAGATTCAGGGGATCCAGTGTCATGAAATGTTGCTGTGGCTGTAAACTTCTTCCAAACCTGCTCGCTGAATCATTCTTGGGTTAACAAATCATGTTCAGGTTATTTGACATGTCTGTATCTCGCAGTAGCATAGTACCCTTAGTCAGCTACATGTTAGCTAGCTAGCTAACAATCTCATGTAGTTAATCTCCGCTCAGCCGCCAAAATTGTGTTTCTATTGTTTTATCTTCTCTTAAAACCTTGGAAAAGCTGAAATCCTGCCATGTTTAGCATTTTTAATACAAAATTCAGATCTGTGTATAAACACTGGACTGAAACCAGGGTACCAAAGTAGCGCACATCAGCCCCGTCCTTCCTCTGATAGTCCTTTTTTTTTTTTTTTTTGAAAACTAGGAAAATGAGACGTATTTAATCCATCCAGAGGCAGTGCGCCCACATATTTTGGCAGATAGCTGATAATGGGATCGTCGTGCACACATGGAGTCCATTAAAACCGCAAGTCTACACAGACTGAACCTTTAATCTCAATCACAACGTCTAAAAAGCAAACGTTCACGCAAAATCTGTACAAAAATATCACACTTTACCTTAAAGGCGCTCGATCTGTCCTGACGTATGTGTGTGTGTGTGTGTGGTTTACATCTTTAGTTTTGCAGTAGAGTGTTCACACTGACGTAGCCAACAAGTACCTCGCAACAAGTACCAAGTAGCCTCGTATGTTTATTAGGATTATTAGGATTAGTAGGATTATTGCTGGTGTGAGAGGAAAATGCATGCATATCTTCAAGATTCCTTCATTCCAGTGTGTTGTGTTTGAGAGCAAGTTGATAAATCGGTGTATCAGTAATGAAGATAAGTGTTTAGCACCACCGTCTGCTGTTCTTAAAAGCCCCTCGTAAATACAGCTGCTGTCTGCTGAAAAACGATCCAGCAGCTCTTCAGTGTGTAACAGCAGATAATGAAATTCTCACAGTAATGCTATGTGAAGATCCTGCTGATGAATCGCTTTATTAAGTGTGTGAACTTCCTGCATCACTCCAGCATGTAAATCCTGTTCCCCCGACAGGAATGAAACGGATGTTTGCCTCAGATTGAAAAATGAGCTCTACGCTAGACACCAGATTCATCACCTGGCTTCCTGTTGGCTTTATTATCTAAATATTTAGGCGACGTTGTGCTCTGTGTGTCTGAAACACACTCAGGTTCTGTCAGTAACGTCCAGGATATTACACTTATTATAAAAGTGTATATAAGTGTTACTCCACATAAATGACTCATGCCTGTGAAGGTTGAGGGGAGGTGAACTTTGAGGGTTTTTTTTATTTAAGTTTCCATTACTTGTTTTTTAGTGTGCAATTTCAAGTTGCATTAAGCAGGTTAGCGGAAACCCAGTATGTTATTTATGGCATGTAATTCACATGGCACATTTAACATCTGAAACGGCACATTGATGTCATGACGTGAAATGACACAGTTCCAGAGAGTTCTTACCCGCTATCTGCATTACCACTCACCTTTTCTTTTCATTTCAATGTTTTTTTTTATTATTTGAACAGTAAGTGAGTCAAATGTCAGAAGTATGCCTTCAGGAGCTTAATCTAAAACAGAACAAGATGTGACTCACTCCATCTCCCTCCTGCATGAAGTCCTTCCTGCAGATGTGTGCCATGATTCCTGTAGCGAGCGCGTCTCCCATCACGTTCACCATGGTGCGAAACCGGTCCCTGTTAACACAAGGCACAGGTCAAAGGTCAGATGATAATCACAGTAGAAAAGTACATGTCACAGCTGTAATGAACATCCCAGAGTTTCACCTGTGTGTGTGTTTGTGCGTGTGTGTGTGTGTGTGTGTGAGCTGTAAAATCTCACACACCGGAAACAAAGTATTTTAGAGAGTGAAAAAAGAGAGTGGATTTTTCACAACATTAAATGTGAATATAAACAGTTAAAAATTATGAAATTACTTAATTAATTAAAAATGTTTATTATCGGCAGATTACTGTGGTATAAGAGTATAACCCCCCTGAGCAATGCTGGATGAGGGGCGCCAATACTTTGTGCAGAGGAACAGACAATTGTACACGTATTAGTGATATCTTTCTGGTAGTCGAACCTGATAAACTGCTGAACTCTGTGAAAGGATTTTACTCACAAAGCCCAGTCCACAGCGATGATGAGTGTGATGTCATCGGTTGGCAGGCCGACAGAGGTTAGCACTATCACCATGGTAACCAGGCCAGCCTGCGGGATGCCCGCTGCGCCGATACTCGCTGCTGTGGCTGTGATGCTGTGAAACAAAAGTGGAAAAATTTAAAGCAAAGTGAAATGTGAAACAAAATGGCTGAATCAGGACATCACTGTCACATGTCGTTTCTCCCTCGAAGTCTCTCAAACACACACATGACAGAAAACAAACGATGTTTGTTATAACTCTCCTGTTATAAATGTTATATTTATAATTATTAACAATTCCAGAGTTTAATAAAAAAAGAAAAGTGTTTGAAAACTTGAATAATTTCAAACGAGGATTTTCTTTTTGTTCTTTTTCTTGTTGTCACAATGTTCAAGTGGCTTTTATTGTCATTTCAACCATATACATGTGGTACAGTGTACAGTGAAACGAGACAACGTTTCTCCAGG
>JAQQZU010000015.1:20656548-20670996 GCA_030068025.1 Parauchenoglanis punctatus | reverse complement strand
GCTGGCTTTGAAGCACTTCGGGACGACAGCGGTGCTCAGGGAGATGTTGAAGATGTCGGTGAGAACATCTGCCAGTTTATCTGCACATTCTCTGAGCACTCTCCCAGGGATGTTGTCTGGTCCAGCAGCCTTCCGTGGGTTAACTCTGCGAAGGGTTTTCCTCACATCCGCAGTGGTCAGACGCAGCACCTGGTCGCTGTGAGAAGGGGTGGTCTTCCTCGCTGTTACATTGTTTTGTGCATTGAACCGTGCAAAGAAGTATAGACATCTGTGCAATGTGGGCGGGGCTAATCAGATTGTTATCGATGTCACAATACATATTTCTGATTACAGACTAACCAGATGTCTTTGTTTCACCTTTTCATAAACAAACTACAACTACTACTAATTATTATTATTATTATACTTTATTAAAATAAAAAAACATTATTTTTGTAGACATTATATAGATCATTAAACAGATTTGCAAACAGAAGGTACATAAAGTGTGTGTGGTATAACAGCACTATAACAGTACAAACACACACACACACACACGTACAGCTGTGACTTCCTGCACTAACATTATGTTAAGTAAGAGATTTGAGATGGCGCTTTGGACTCGACTGTGTATTTTGATCCATGTAGTCGGGTTTTGGGGTCAAATGAGGTGAGATGGAGAAACAGTCGCTGGATAAAGTGATAGCAGAAATTAAGGAAAAAAAATTTGGATGGATTTTACTGGCGATTTTTTGTCACTTTTTTCAGGGTTTAGCTCTTTTTTTTCTCTTCACACAATCAGAACACACTTCACATCGCAATCAGAACAGACAAAAAGCAATAACTATAATAATAATAATAATAATATGTTACATTTATACAGTGCCTTTCACAATCCCAAGGTCACTGCACATGGGGAAAAAAGGCACTGATGTGGACTAAGCTGTAAAGAAGGAAGAGAAAAATTCATAGAAGAATTCAGACTTGAAAGCAGGGAACGAAGAAGAGCAGAGATAGAGACTGAGGAAGAGAATTCCAGAGTTTAGGGATCGTAGCACTGAAGGACTTCCTCCTAGGGTGGAAGTCTGGTGCGTGCGACAGCGAGTGGATCAGTGCCAGAAGACCTGAGAGAGCGAGACGGCTCAGGAGCTCACTGAGATATAAAGGGACAAGGACATGCAGGGCTCTGAAGGTGAGAATCAGTGGGCAGCGTAGCTGCGAGAGGATGGAGGTGATGTGAACTGAGCGCTCGGTGTGAGTGAGAACTGCAGCTGCAGAGTCCTGAAGATACTGGAGCTTCTGTGAAGACGGTGCCGGGGGGCAGTGAAGAGGGAATTACAGTAATCAATATGCATAATGAAAGCAGGAACCTGAGTTTGTGCATGTCAAGATTTCTGACAACAGGAGCAGGCTTTCCATCCAAAAGAAGTTCATGTTATTTACTCATATGTTATGAAACCATGAAAGAACATTACAGGGATGTTACAGGGAGGTTAATTCGTACTTATTCGGTAAATTAAACACAGTAGTGCCTGTAAAAACAAACCTTTGCTCAATGTTCCTTGTCAGTTGTCCAATGCCCATAAGAGAACATTGACAGAGGGAACAGTGCTGACTTTGTTAACCAAAACAGAACATTATGAAATGGTTCCCACCAAACAAGAGGAGAACGCTCAGGAAACGTTATGAGAATGGTCATGACTTTCACTTCCGTCATGTGACTGTGTGTTAAATAAGACTGCGCTCTCACACAGCTCTGTGGCTAATCAAAGCACTCTCAGACCCTTTAGACTGGTGTGTACTTTCTCAAATGTGTGTTCTAAGAGGCAGGATCTAAAAAGAAAAAAAATGAAGCATGTTTTACATCAAAAAGGTTCAAAACATTACTCACCACACTAACGAGTTATTCATGAGTTGTAGCAGTCTGTTCCCAAAACAACTCACCAGATTACTTTATCAAACTCACAGGTGTGGAAGTTACACAGGAAGTCATGAATTTAAAATATCAACCTTCTTTTTATGCTCCTCTGCAACCTTAAAGAAACCTCTGGAGCTTCAGAAAGCCTACAGCTGTGTTTCAGAAACAGAGAAGCGTAGAACTGCCCAAAGAACCCATGTGGAACCTTTCCATTAGAGGCGTGAGTTTCACTCTCTCAGTGTGAGTGGTTCAGGGCCATTTAATTAAATCCCCAAGTGTTGCGGTTTACCAGACGGGACGTGAGGAGCTTTTAGTGCCTGTAATATAACACAAGGGCTGTCAGTACTCTTAATTTTTTGACTTACAGAAACAAACACAGAGTGCGTTTAACATTTACGGAAGGAGTCTCCAGTGTCAGAAAGTTTCCTGCGCTCCCTGTTCCCTCTGTACCTGATGGTGATGATCTGGCCAAAGTCCAACTCGTAGTTGTTGACCTGAGCGATAAAGATGGCCGCCACAGCCTCATACAGCGCCGTGCCGTCCATGTTTATGGTGGCGCCGACAGGCAGCACGAAGCGGATGATGCGCCGGTCGATGTGGTTGTTCTCCAGCAGGCACTTAAAAGTGATGGGCAGCGTGGCAGAACTGGAACACACACACACACACACACACACACACACACACACACCAACAACATGTGCACCTAGCGTTAATGAAGCGTTGAGCGGATGAGATTTGCATCATGATTAAAAGGTGCTTTAGCTCACAGAGATCACGTCTCATTAATGCAGTATTTTCTGAATCAGTGTTTTGTAGCTGCTGTTCCAGACTTCAGTGTGTGAAAATGTGGCAAAGTTATTAGTTATTATTAATATTATCAATTATTCTTGACAATATTTATTTAGTTATTGCTAATTATGCATAAGTACATTGCTAATATTTTTAAATGTTATTCATTATTAATATTTTTTAATGAAGTACTGAAATAAATAAAAGAAATAAATAAATACAATAACACTAATGATGAAAATAATGAATAATTCAAATAAAAGAAATAAAATAAAACAAACTATAAATATAATTTATTTACTAACTACTGCTAATTAATTAATAATATATTAAACGGTGAATTACTTGTTTAAATGAAACTGAGCAATTTAACAGCTATAAAATACACAAATAAAGAGAACAATTCGTTTATCAATTAATGATTCATTTATTAACTATGAACTAAATAAACACATATGAAATGTTGATGAATTAACTAATAATAATTTCTTTCTTTCTTTCTCTCTTTCTTTCTTAACTACAAAATAAACATAAATAACTATAAGATACAGCTGATTAATTCATTGCTAATAATTAATTCAGTATAAGTTATTACTTAATGATGAATTCAGGAATGAACTATATTGATATGAATTAGTTCCATTTATGTGATTATGTTCTTCCTGACCTGGAACTGACTGCGTTACAGCGTTTTCACACACACTCGTGTCACACGTCCCTGCAGTGCAGCAGCACCAGCTCCGCTACTGAGGATCAGATTAACGGCACCGCGTTCAGCATCGCCTCCTCATATTACAGCAAGATGCTTAATGAATAACTCATGAGTCATAAATCACACACACCTAGCCTTTCTGTCACTGGAGAGAGAAACGAAACAAACAATTTAAACTTCATGTCTCTCGTCACCACATGAAATGATAACTCCATATCGTCTGGAATGGATATTTTATTTATTCCCTATAACACTTCCTGTTTACTTCTCATTAGTCTGTGTATTTATAGCCCTGTTTTTATTTACGTGTCCAGCTGCATTTCTGAGTGCATCTTATCTTGCGTGTAGTCTGAGTCACAATAAAATGATCTCTATATGCGCATGACGTCCGCCTGCTCCTTCAGAAAGTCAGAGCTGAAAGATCTCTAATGACAGGAAATGCAGTGCACGCTCTTATCTCTGAGTCTCCAGACTAATACACCCATCACCATTTATCCAATTATATCATTATCTGTAGAATGGTCAGGACGTTATTTGCATGTGTACATTAATATGCTGACTGCAAGGAATAAAGAGTTATTAGATAAATAACAAAGCCAGTTCAGTTTCTTGCTCTCATGAGAGACAGAGTGAGAATAATATCAGTGCTGGACTCTGATTGGTCGGAAGCTGGTGATTAATTCTCTCCAACAGCAGCTCTGACAGTAGCGCAGGTTTATATTAACGCACTTGTTCTAATCGTTTCTATAGTAACAGCTCGTTCACATGGAAATGTACAGCGGATGCTCCATGTAAATGGAGTAAACACGTGTACAACCCGAATTCCAGAAAAGTTCTTTAAAGTTGAATAAAATGAAAACTAAAAGACATTCAAATCACATGAGCCAATATTTTATTCACAACAGAACATAGATAACATAACAAATGTTCGAACTGGGAAATTGTACACCTTTATCCACTAAATGAGCTCATTTCAAATTTGATGCCTGCTACAGGTCTCAAAATAGTTGTTACAGGGGCGTGTTTACCCTGGTGTAGCATCTCCTCTTCTTTTCAAAACAGTTTGAAGACGTCTGGACATCGAGGTTATGGGTTTCTGGAGTTTTGGTGTCGGAATTTGGTCCCATTCTTGCCTGATCTAGGTTTCCAGCTGCTGAAGTAATTGTGGATATGGGGACGTTTCCTGTAATTATGGAAGGAGTCTCCAGTGTGAGCGCTGTGTAACAGGCAGCGGTAAAGCTGGAACTGTAAGGGTTCCCTCATCTTCAGGACAGAGGAGTTTACGCTGCACTGCACTTTCTCTCTCACATCACAAGAATTTAAGCGAGAGAATAAAGAGAGGCTGCTGAGGGAACGACTGTTTATAGCTGCTATAACGTAAACGACTGCAGGAACTGACCTGTTTTACAGTGTTAACTGTTTGTGCGAACAGGATGAAGTGTAAAAAGGGTGTGTGTTACCTGGATGAGGTGGCCAGTGAGATGAGCAGAGCCTGTAAAATTCCCCTAATGTAAACGATGGGGCTTTTCTTGGTGATGAAGAAGTACATGCTGGGCAGGATGAAGAGCCCGTGCAGGATCAGACCCATCACCACTGTAATGGCGTAAAATCCCAGCTTCTTACCCATATCTGATGGATCGCTCATCTCCAGGATTTTTCCAGCCACCAGGAACACGATCCCAAACGGAAAGTACCTGGGAACAGACGGAAAGGGTTCAGGAAGTTGTATTAAGGTTGCACTAGCACTGAACCGAAGGCTGAGATGTAATGTGATGTTCTCGAGACTCACCAGATAACAATAGCTACGATTTTGAGCACAGCCTCGTTTAGACTTTGGCAGAAGTTAACGAGCGCACTGCCGTTAGGACCCATCCTGCCCAACATAATGCCTGCACACAAAATGTGTAACTGTTAGACACAGCACTCTGACATGCCTGATGACTTTGAGTCCCACTTTTAAGGTAAAGTTTAATATTTATGCTGATACACCAGAAGGGGTCGCTAAACTGGCCACCTTTCAGGATACAAACTGAGAATGTTTAATGTCTCAAACAGCAACAAATCTGGGTTTACTTCAGGGGAACGTTACTGGTCCCTTTCAGAGGCAAGAGATGGTAGGCTTCAGGGCACTAACAGGGTAGATTAGGGGTATGTTACAGGTGATCTTCAGTACCTTTAGTTAAAGAACAAGGTGCTAAAGGGTACATTGAAATGATTTTTTCTTGGGACATCAAAAATATTATTATGTGATTATGCTTCAGTTATTTCCTCAGTGCTCTTTTCTAATGTATTCTGGGGTGTGTCGCTGTGTCCTTAGCATGTCCGTGTTGTAAGTGTGTAGTTGTGTATTTGTGTGTGTTTTCTTGCCCATAGTAGCGGAGAAGATGACGATGCCCAGCACGTTCATGCCCTCGCTCGTTCCAGGCCCGGTGCGCATCACCACATCAGGCGGAGGCGTCAGGTCCAGCTGGAAGTTGCGCACGTCGCTGCCATTTTCACTGCTGCCGTTGTCGTCCTGGAGATTGTAGATGAGCGTGCGACGTGTCACACTCGAGCTCTCTGTTGTCCTCAATCTCTTCATCACAGGAACGCTGTTAGTGCGATACTGAGACACACAAAGAGCACAATCGGAAATTCACCACATTTGTAATTTTCTTTTATAGTAAACTGTCCCAAACTGACTCAAGTCTGCTCAAACACTGTACAAAAGCTGAAAAGTGTCCAGCTCAATTCAGTAAACTGGCCAAAAAACTAACCTGAAACTGTCCAGATCGGTTCAGTTTCCACCAAATCAGCTAAGATCAGTAAACTGTCCGAACACCGTCCTGTTAATTTCAATGAAATCTCTAAAATGACGCAGTTAAGTGTCATAATCTGCCCAAAAGCCGTCCTTTCAGCGTAATCAGCAGCCCTAATCTGCATGTCTGAGATATACATAATTAGATGAACACATAGAACAAACAATCCCGAGCTTTTGCCTTTGCGACTTTCTCTGATTCAGCAAAAACACCCATATACGCTATCTATATGTGAAAACTTAGTGAATGTCTCCTACATTGCATCTAAAGTATGGCATGTTAAGACGTCCTACAGTGTGGATTTAAAGTGGATTTTAAAAAAAGATCAGCATGAGCTCTCATGTGGAAAATTGATGAGGCAATCAAGTTGTCTCTTTGAAAGGTTCTTCCACAGGAACCGGGGACGAGACGAGTGCTGAGGATCACATTTGACTTTCTTCAGAAGTATTTTTTTTTTAAATCAGTCTACAACGACTCCAAGGAAGCATGAAGGAAGTCAAGGACTCTTTAAATACTTTGGTGGTTTGACGTAATTTGGAATGGAATTCAAGTGTGATTAAAGCTGTTCTAGGCTTTGTGCTCAGGATCTTTACAAAATCTCACTTGAAGTAAAAGGAGGAGTAAAAACTCTCTAATCTCAGAAGTGTAGGCTTTAATAATGAACTCTCAGTGACGTGACCTTACCTGCTGAAATGTAGCTTGAACCAAATTGGCAGGAAACATGTTCCTGTTTGGGGAAAAAAAAAGCATAATTAGGGACTCAACTTGTGAAAAATTCAAGGACTTTGCATTTCAGAGTCACATAACTCACACACTACTCCAAATACACCCCAAATGGCCTTGATGTTTGGAAGAGCCATGAGAAAAGATCTGCTCTCTGTCCATCTTACAGTGTGGTGTGTTTGTTTCTATTCACCAAAAAAGACAAATGATCTGAAGTACAAGAAAAATTAACTGCACTGATGGTGATGTTGAGGACAAACCTGGCGCTCTCCTACACTATCCACACTGGATTTTAAATAAATAAATAAATAAATAAATAAATGACAGCATTAGAGCTGTAAAGATGTTTAGACAAACAGGCACAGGGTCGTGCGATCGGCAAACAGAGCAAACCAGGCAGGAGAGTAATCAGAGAACCAGAGCACGAGCCAAAACCCAGAAACTGCAGTTCACAGACTAAAGCTTGGTGAGGTCAGACTGAGAGTACTGAGTGTGTGTGTGTGTGTGTGTGTGTGTGTGTGTGTGTGTGTGTGTGTGCTGAGTCCTTATACACTGAGTGTGTGTGTGCTACAAGATTTGGTGTCATCTGTTTTATCCTCAGTCTCTAAAGCATGACTTTATGCTGGAATCAAAAATCATTTGAAAAGGAAAGAGACTGCTGGAATCCACAGACGCCCAGAGACGACACTGACTGCACACTCACTCGTTCCGAAACCTATTTATTGCTATAAATGTCTGATTAATTGTGTGGGAGAGAAATACATCGATGGCCACCAGCAGTGGGCAGCAGTGGGCAGATCATGGTCAATGTCGATGTTTCACACACACACACACACACACACACACACACACACACACACACACACACACACACACACACCTCTGTGACCTATTTATCTTTATTTGAAAACTCTGTCATTGTTAAAGATTTCATTTTGAATAAGTGTGTGTTTAGATTTAGATGTAGCGGTGCTGCAGTCGTTATCACCATCACCTCACAGAGAGAAGGTTCTGGGCTCGATCCCTGGGTTCGACTGGGGCCTTTCTGTGTAGAGTTTGCATGTTCTCCCCATGCCTGTGTGGGTTTCTTCCGGGTGCTCCGGTTTCCTCCCACAGCCCAAACACATGCAGATTAGGTCACCTGGCTGCTCTAAACTGCCCACCGGTGTGTGTGAGTGTGTGTGAATGTCTGTGTGTGTCCGTGTTAGCCCTGTGATAGATTAGTGACCTGCCCAGGGTGTAACCCCGCCTCGCACCTGCAGTCAGCTGGGATTGGCTCCAGCTTCCCCACCACCCTGACGGATACACGCTGTACATAATGGAACGATTTCGAGTTGGAGAATTTGGAGTTGGATCCTGCCTCCCCTACAGAGCAGCTTTATTTTTTGTTATTTTATTATTTATTACTAATTTTTCTAGCGTGAGTGTGTGTGTGTGTGTGTGTGTTAATTAGCCATAAGAATTTTAGGATGATAAAAACCACTTATTATTTGAGAGGAACACTTGAAGAACGCATGACATGTTCTGTTTTATAAGAGTGTTCTTGTTAACTGGAGGCAATAAGTGGTGAGCAATTTAAGTTTATTATTCATCAAGGAACATCCAGGCAGATTTATTTTTATGGAAAAATTTTGCAGGCAATGGTCAAGTGCTGCACATGGGCATTGATTTTTTTTCCTCAGAAAGATTTCTTGCCCCAGCCCAGCCTCCATCATTTAACATTTACTCCACGTCAAGATTTTCCCTGAGGCGACTTTGTGCAGGAGTTAAGAAGCCGTGAACAGCATCATCGTTAACACCGGACCATCCCTCTGTTCATTAGAAACGATTGATGTTCTGCGCACGTCTCTGAGGAGGCCCTGGGGTCAGCAGGCGAGATGCTAATGGGAATCATGAGTGTGACGCAATGATGGCTTTCAGAGCAGACTGAAAGACCAGCGCGGCCAAAACCTGAGTCGCTTTCTGAGTGCCAGGGTTCCATGGTAATGTTTCACACATGCAGATATGTACACAACAGGAAAACCTTGTCTTTCCACACATTATCCATTGATACTACAAATCGACTTAAAAAAGCAATTTTTCTCAAACTTGTTGCCAATTTACAGAAAAACAAGTTTTACAGAAAAACAATGAATTACGGTGATATAGTAAATCATTCATACTTGTTTATTAGGTTTAGGGTTAAAAATTGTTGGCTGATTAAATTTCTATAAGTATCGATTTAACTTCAAGACTTATTACAATCAGAGTGACATTTAAATAAAATCAATTCCTCTCTTTCAGGCTCTGATATCATTTGTACACTTATCTGGCCACAAGCTTCAGAATCATGAAGGCTGTAATCTAAATAAAGTGCATAACACACATCTAGTTTTCTACACTTCATTATTCAGCCTGTTTAAGACATCATGCTGGTATGAATAGAGCACTACAACAAGTTCCCTACAGCAGTAAAAGTGCAGGCCGAGTCTCTGGATTTTGTGTTCGTACATTTAGTCAAGTTACTCACGCGGCTTCTGGGTCAGAGTCTGATTGTCCTCGAATTTGAGTTAAGTTGTTTACATAATGCATAAATGCAGAGCAGAGACAAGTGGTGTTAAAAGGTCATTCGTTACGAGAGCTCGTGCAGCCAGGGTGAAACAGCGAGGCTCAGGGTTAATGAACGCCTCTCAACACTCTGTTTAAAAACACTATGCATCTTATTGCATTAATAAGATAAATAAAAAAACAAGAAGAAAAAATAAACGAAAATAGGTTTCACCTTCCAACCAGCTGCTCTTTACTTGGATACAATTTTTAGGTAAATTTTTAAAATGTAAATAAAAAACGTAAAGCAAAACACCAAAAAACCAAACAAAAATGCTTTTACTTAGGCTTAGGGTTAGCTTGGTTTGCTTGTTAGGCATGTAACGATTCACCAAATTCACAATTCGATTTAATTCGTGATACTGAGTACATGACTTGATTCCTCCATGATATTTTTTGGGAAAAAAAAGGAAATTAAAAGAAAATTTGTTAGTGAAATACCACAACATTTATTTTCCTATTCCTTATCAACTTAAATATTTCTTTTGTTAAATAAAAAATATCTACCGTTGCTTCATTTTCTTAAAAACCAACAAAAATTCTTAACAACAATTTGTAAAGGTTTGAGTAAAATATAATAGTCTTTTAATTACAATATTCTTTTTATTAAGAAAAAAGTTAACAAAAAAGAAACAAATGTTTTCTTAAAATTTTTAAAGTTTAAACATAAAACAACTCCCTCCATTTGTTTCTCTTTTCTTTTGCTGTCATCAGGCTGTAAAAAGGTCGCTCTGATTTATTGATGAATCTCTTTGTAAATGAGCACAAAAGCTCTTTCCCATTTTAGATCCGTTTTTTGTGTTTTTGCGGCATTAGAGCTGTGTTACTCCAAAATACGCAGACGTCATGTGTGTTCTTGCTTCTGTACCTTATTGCACCCTCTGCTGTCTAAATAACGCAATTACAGCTCGGAAAAACTAAGAGCTGAATCGCGGATCATTTTTTCCCCCATAAATTTGAATTGTCATAAATTTGTATTACGATTTATCGATGCCCTAGATATTGTTACATGCCTGCTGCTAGGATGAAGTGTTGGTCTACAGATGAAGAAGCGCTGTGAAGGGTGACAGAAATGGCTAAAAATAACGTAAGTCTCATGATTCAATGCTGTATGCAGAGACATCTAATCATAAACATGGCGTGAGCTGTTGGGACTGATGGGTAAACACAGGGTTAGGAGGAGTACAGACCTGTACTTTCCTGCTATTTTAGTTTTTTTTTTTTTACTAAGGCTCACCTAACTTACTAACAAGGTCACGAGAGAAACTCCTCTTTTGCTTTATGTAACTGACATAATAAAATGTTCCGATGTTACAGAATTCCTTTATTATATTATACATCTGGAACTGCAATTTTCGAGGTCGAGGCTTGGAGTCGCAAAAATCTCAATATGTCCATTTGCCCAAAAATTTATTGTGACAGAATTAATCGTAGTCTCAGTATAATACCATCGATTGCTTGGGGCTGTTTGGTGTAATTTCAGATTGTGTTCCTGCTATTGGTTGATTTCCATCTTTACATTTGATAAAGCTAGAGGAAGAGAGAACGTAAACACGGCTCCAAAACTCTCCGTACATCAGCTGCTTTCTGACTGGACCACAAATTCAAATGTATTATTATTGTTATTATTATTATTATTATGCACATTACACAAGATGATGAACATAAACATGATCATGATTCATTCATCCTTATTAACTGCCTGGTCAGGGTCACTGTGGTTTATTTAGACTACAATTTTTTTTTTATTTGGGAAACAGAACCCACTAATATCACTGCACAACAAAGTTTTGTTTGACTGTCGTCCTCACCTTCTTAACACACACATCCTGGTGCAACAAACTCATTCTTATCAGAGGTTCAGTGATTCATGGAATTGTGGTATGTGTCATAAATCTACAGGAAGAGAAATCCATCCATCCATCCATCCATCCATTATCCATCCATCCATTATCCATCCGGGTTGCGGGGAAGCTGGAGCCAATCCCAGCATCTTCAGGCGAGAGGCGGAACTCAGCACAGAAAGGCACGCTGGGTGACCCGGGGATCGAACCCAGGACCTTCTTGCTGTGAGGCGACAGTGCTAACCACCGCACCACCGGTGTTCTTACACAAGACCACTATAATAACCACATCACACACACAATCTCGTTCCAAACCGAGTAGAACTCGATGCTCAGCAGAATCCAATCAAACTTGTTGATGCCAACACGTCCAATCCTTCTATGTAAGAAAAATTATTCCAGGTATTTGACCTTGCTGTGACTTTAAATCTGTCAGGACCAATTCCAAAATCGAATCAGTTCATCTGCTGTGTGCAGCGATGATTTCATATGAAAACTCTCCAACCACTCGTCCTCGAGATATCACACTAACAAGAATCTCAGATGCACAAACAAACAAACGTCTGAGAATATAACACACAGCGAGCGACCCAGGCAGCTCTGCTCTCAGCTGTGTGGACAGAGAAGAAGAGAAACCCGTCAGCTGTGCAGAAATCATTCCACTCTGTGTTACGTGCTTTTGTGAAGACGGTCTGTTGGCTGTGGAGCATCATGGCCTTGCCTTCGCTGTAGTGGTTTAACTCGAACTCCTGTGTGTGGATCTTCACATGATTGTTTTTCACTCCTATAAGATCAGTTGCTTCGGTCAGAATGAAAACCGCCACATGCTGCTGGGGTTCAATGGGTTTTATGGATTTATATTTCTACAGACTTTTTTGTGCAGCAGGACGCTGACTACTGAGACCTGGCTGTAATCCAAAGTCTATTTCTGATGTTTTTTACTTGTGTTGCTATAAATCATGAAAAGCCTGTCATTAGGCAAGGCCCGGCTCAGTAGCGTTGTTTATTACATTTCTCTCTGCTAAACGTGAGACCAGAGAAAAGTTACAGAATAAAGTGTGTTCTTAAGGAACCACATTAACAGTTTAACCTCAGAGACCGTGAGCAAAATAATTGCAAAGCACGCTGGTTTTAAACATTTATTTTACTTTTACCTGCATTATTGTCAGTAGAGATGAGGACTTTAAAATTAAACTGTTATGTGAAATATTAAATAATTATTTTTCCTATTTACATAAAAAAAAAAAAACACGTTGAAGGTTCTCTAGAAGATCTACAGCTTACAGCTTTTTTTTAATTTTTTTGCAAGGCCATTAAACAATGTGAGATTTTACTGGGATGCTTTTTTCTTGATTGAGGTTAAGAAGAACAGAGACAGAATTAGAGCAGCACTGAGAGTGGAAGTGTGTCATGACAGATGGAGAGCAGATTAAAGCGAATCAGAATAAACCATGGTGTGTGTGCGCGCATGTGTGCGTGTGTGTGTGCATGTGTGTGTGTGCGCGTGTGTGTGTGTGCATGTGTGTGTGCGTGTGTGCGTGCGCGTGTGTGTGTGCATGTGTGTGTGTGCACGTGTGTGTGTGTGTGTGTGTGTACCGTATGAGGTCGAGCAGGGCGTCGGCTGAGCTCATGATGGGCTTGCTGCTGTCCTCAGAGTCCTCTTTCTGGGCCACGCCCCCTGGGTGGATGATCAGAACCATGACGATGCCGACCACAACCGCCAGAAACGTGGTCCAGAGGTAGTAGGAGATGGTGATGAGGCCTAATCTGCTCGAGCATTTCGGCTCCAGAGCCGCCAGACCTGACATGAGACTGAGAGAGAGAGAGAGAGAGCGAGAGAGAGAGAGAGATTTGGTTTAAAACACTGATATGGTAAGTCTTGGTTATAGTGATTGGCCGTTACACATCACCTTCATGCTAAATGCTGCGGGTTAATGGGGGTTATCATCATTACGCATTACAATGCACTGATTTTCTTGTCTCTAGAATAAATATGTAAGCAGCACTAACTTGAGTCAATGACAAGTCTAGTCCATCTTGGTATTAATGTGTACTGAAATACTGTTAAAATAAACCTCAAACAGGAAGGAAACTGTTGAAGGAAAACTATTTCAGACATTTGACCTTGCTGTGACCTTGACCTTGTTTGGATTATTTAGATTCCGAGGGCTAATTAGTTCATCCGCCGTCTGCAATGATCATTCTGTATGAATCCTACAGAACATCCAACCAGTCGTGCTTGAGATATGACTCTAACGAGAATCTGAGAGACCTCAGGCCGTCCTGGCCTACGCTTTCACCTCCCCGCAGTCAGGTAAATCCACAGAGAAACCCACAGTGCAGGTCTTTACACATCATTTTAATGGTAGTGAAAAGCGAGAAATTAGAAATTCTCACAGTTTGAGCAGCAGGTAAAGATCAAAGAAAATATCCATGTGAAACATTTCACGCTTTTTTCTTAATGTAAGACGTAATTATTGTTCATACCCAGCATTAAGAAGGCAAACAAACGCACAAGGACATCTAGATTATGCGTTTGATTCACCACTTGAAAAAGACACAAGCAAACAAAGAAGACAAGAATCTGAAGAGACTGAGGAGAGTCTAGCTAAACTATGATGGATTCATTGCCTTGGATGCGTGACGCCTCTCTGTTGTGGAGGATGTTGGATTCTGTAACTGATAGAGTACACTGAGCCTCGCCAATGCTTTTTAAGAATGAAAGAAATGCACAGTGTGATACACACACCTGCAGATCACATTCATGAGCCACTCAGCTGTCAGTGTTACTAATGACAAAAAATAGCTTTATGTGGGTTCTCAGCCCAGTGTGTGTTTCTGTTTCAACCAGATTTCTGTTTCTGTTCATCACTAATAAACTCTGAGCTCTGCAGACAAGTTTTCAGCCTTATTCCTGACATCCACCTGTTATACTGTTATACTGGTACAGGAAGCTGTAGTTCATCAGGTCTGGGTCTGTGTTCCTCAATATTGAGGAATTCCATCCATCCATCCATTATCTATAGCGCTTTATCCGTCTGGGGAAGCTGGAGCCAATCCCAGCATCTTGGGGCGAGAGGCGGGGTACACCCTGGGCAG
>JAQQZU010000015.1:20603315-20614907 GCA_030068025.1 Parauchenoglanis punctatus | reverse complement strand
AGTGTTAGACGTAAAGCTGCATGTAAAGATCCGTGTGTAAAGCTGCCTGTGTAAAGCTGAGTGTTAGACGTAAAGCTGCATGTAAAGATCCGTGTGTAAAGCTGCCTGTGTAAAGCTGAGTGTTAGACGTAAAGCTAACACACTGCTTTGCACAACTTTGAACACTGCAAGTGTAAAAGGACTAAAGTCACAGGAAGAGTTAAATTCATCTTGTGACTTTTTTTTTTTTGGTGCAGATGAATTCTCAGACGTGGAATCGGACTTCCACGCTAAAGTCCCCGTCATCTTCTGCCGTGATGTGTCCCGGTCAGTGCAGGATCTTTCGTTACTCTGATCTCGTCACGCTTTAAATCCATCAAGAGCTTTACTGAGGTGCTTGTGTTGTGTGTCTGTCTCCGCGCAGTGGTTTACTGTGTAAAGTGAGCGCAGGAAATGATGTCGCGTGCCTCACCACCAATCACCTGGCAGCGTTGGCCAAGCTGGAGCCTCGTCTGGTTCCTCTGGTGCTAGCCTTCCGCTACTGGGCCAAGGTTCACACACACTCTCACCTGTCAGGCATGCTTGAACAGCTGTAAACATCTGTAAATATTAATAATGTTCACAATGTGTGTGTGCAGCTGTGTCACGTGGACTGCCAGGCCGAGGGCGGGATTCCTTCCTACTCCTTCTCTCTGATGGTCATCTTTTTCCTGCAGCAAAGGAAGCAGCCCATTCTACCTGTGTATCTCGGCTACTGGGTATGTAACTCGCACACACTCTCTCTCTCTCACACACACTCACACACACACACACACACACACTAACTTTTATTTACAGCTAATGTATATCTTTACAGATTGATTTACAGGCAGTGTACAGTATTATTGCTAATGTTTACAGCTGACATTTGCAGCTGATGCACAGCTTGTCCGTGTGTGTGTGTGTGTGTGTTCAGATCGAAGGGTTTGACGTGAAGCGTGTGGACGAGTATCACCTGACCGCCATTCAGTCGGGACACTATGTGGGGTGGGAGCACCGACCGGGCAGCGGTAACGAGGGGCGCGGAGACAACAAGGCCAAAAACGAACTCCAGAAACCCAACAGTGTAAAATCAGCTGAGACAAAGAACGAGAACCGGAAGGGCAAGGTGAGGGAGTCACCCCGAACACACACACACGCGCGCGCACACACACAGCGCTCCTCTACTCTAAAGTGGAATTTAAAGGTTGTGTAGATCTGAAAGTGCCCTTCCTTTACATCCTAACTCACTACTCGAAGATGGATAGATGCTGCTGCGTGTGTGTATGTGTATATATATATTTAAATGTGTGTGTGTGTGTGTGTGTGCGCTCACAGGCTCGTCTGGTGCTGGAGAACACGGAGAACGTGTCTCTCGGCCAGCTGTGGTTGGAGCTGCTGCGTTTCTACACGCTGGAGTTCGCTCTGGAGGATTACATCATCAGCATCCGGCTGAAGGAGCGGCTGCCCCGAGACGTGAAGAACTGGCCACGCCGCCGCCTCGCCATCGAGGGTGAGGAACACACACGTACATCTAATCTATCTAACATGTATAACATCATTTCAGATCTTAATGACTTAGCTTCTGAGTGCTAACTAATGTACATAGCTAACATGCGCTTACCACACATAGTTCCCAGTTGCCTAGCAACAGTGTGCCCCCCCCACACCCCATTTTCCACATGCAGGGCCGTGATTTCAGTGGCAAACTACATTCAAATGCAAATTTAGTCGATTTTTTGGAGCGACAAATCCAAATGATTGGCTGAAGTGATTCCTCGGCCCTATGTGTTGCGACGTTCCTCTGGTCGGCCGCTTGCAACTTTACTTCCTAACTGCAATTCATTTGATGAATAGAAATGGAGGAAAAGCTTATAAATGTTATTTAATAAAAATCGAAGCTTTGCTAACCAAAACTGAGATTGAGGTTTGTACAAAGCCGAGCACGTAGCATGTAAAGGAGACCCCTGATTCGATTTTCACACTGATTAGTGAGTTATTTCGTTAGCTTTGGGAGTATTTCCATTTTGGCCACTAATGTTTCTCGACAGGCCACACCCAAAACCAACAAAGTACGAGCAGCTTGTTTTTTTGCTAACGGTCGCAACTTGAATAGATGACGTCGTCTTGTTCTTCAGACCCGTTTGCCCTGAAGAGGAACGTAGCGCGGAGTCTGAACAGTCAGATGGTGTTCGAGTACATCCAGGAGCGGTTCCGCACCGCGTACCGATACTTCGCCTGTCTGCAGAGCCGTAATGGACACGGCCCCGAACGAGACGCGCCGCGAGCGCCTGCACCACGCTCCACCGATACTAAGAGAGGAGAGGACGAGGACGGTGCGAACAGCACTGATGAGGATGAAGAAGAGGAGGAGGAGGATGAAGATGAAGCTGGAGATGAAGAGCGGCAGGTGAACAGAGGCTTAGCCAGACTGATCGTCGAGGATGAGGACGAGGACGGCGTCCGTCACTCCTCTTCCCCGACCCCGTCCCCTCACAACGGCCTGTTCCCGGACAGCGATGAAGAGGAGCGCGACGAAGGGGGGCGGAAAGGTCCGGAACAGGGCAGCATCGCCCCGGAGGATCTGCACTACATCTTCGACAGGATGATCTTCACCGGAGGAAAGGTACCGGAAATAATTTTTCCAGAAATAGATTTGAAAGCTTTTTGTACCGCGGTGCTGTCGTGTTCTCCGTTCCGATGGTGCGAGTTTACAGCATGTAGTGGAATGACAGGAAGAGCCTTTAATGGTAATGAAAGTGAAATTTTAGCTTTAGTAATTTACCTACACATCGGAGATTAATGTTGACGTTCCAGATGTATATTTATCGTCACTGTGCCAGTACATCGTCCAGATGTGACGCTACACTATATCTGATTATCAGTCGAAATTGGCGAGCAAAAGCTAACTATTATCTGTTTGCCTAGCAACAGCGTTAAACGTAGTTATATAATCATGAAGCCTGGGATTTAAAACGTAGTAGCAGTGATGTTCTGATGTGATCACGTGTGTGCGTGTGTGTGCAGCCCCCGACGGTGGTGTGCAGTATCTGTAAGCGAGACGGCCATCTGAAAGACGACTGTCCTGAAGACTTTAAGAAGATGGAGCTGACTCCTCTGCCTCCCATGACGGAGCGCTTCAGAGCAATCCTCGATAACCTGTGCAGACGCTGCTACGGTGAGCGGCTAAGCGGCGCTACGTTCTAGCTTAGCAAAACAGTAGCAAGCTAATCACATTAAGATTTAGATCCTTAAAATCGGAGCTAATCCTCACTGCAGAACAAGTGCTAGAGGACCATGAGGTGGCGCTGGAGCTGAACCCTAACCTCTGAACCACAACACACACGTCCACACGCCGGGTTGTCTCCACCCCTTGGACTTTTGACTTGACTCCGCCCAGGTGGGAGGAGCTGGATGAGGTCCAGGCTCCTCCCTCTTGTGTTTTGGTTTTGTAGCCAAGTTTACTGCTACCTAGCTAGTTAATAAAACCAACGCTAATGTTTTCAGTGGGCTTTTGGAGCTTGTGCTGTCCGTTTTAACCAGATTAGAATTAACCAGATAAATAACTAGTTAACTAGATGATGAAGAGAGAGTTAAATAGTTAAGCAGTGTTATTCTGGCAAAAAAAAAACACCTTGCTAGACAAGTGCGCGTTCCTTTCTGACTGTGTGTGTGTGTGTGTGTGTGTGTGTGTGTGTGTGTGTGTGTGTGTGTGTGTGTGTGTGTGTGTGTGTGTGTGTAGAGGAGCTGTCACCGTCTGTGGAAGAGCAGCAGAGGAGGGAACTGATTCTAGGCAGTCTGGAGCGTTTCATTAGGAAGGAGTATAATGGTACACACACACACACACACACACACACACACACAAATAGAGAAGATGCTAGACGTGGAAGTATCAGCCTCAACTTCACCATACACACACACACTCACACATACACAACCATAATCATCAGTCACAATTGTGCTTCTTGACTGAATTTTCCGCGTGACTCTCCGGAGCATTGCTTCTGGAATATTCTGCACCATTCCGCTTTCTCCGATTAACGTGTGATCAGTTTAATGTTGCATGATGGGGATGAATGAGATGTGATTTATGGGCTTAAAAGTGTAACTGTGTGTGTGTGTGTGTGTGTGTGTGTGTGTGTGTGTGTGTGTGTGTGTGTGTACACGTGTGTACAGATAAAGCCCAGCTGTGTCTGTTTGGCTCCTCGAAGAACGGGTTTGGTTTCCGTGACAGCGACCTGGACATCTGCATGACGCTGGAGGGTCACGACACAGCAGAGGTACAGAATCACGAATGCCATTTTACACGTAACCCTGCAGGAAGTCGCTGGTTTTACGTAACCCCGTGGACGCTTATAAAAAATGCTTCTGTCTGTTTTTTCCTCGCTCTGGAGCTCCCAAAAGTTTTTAGAGAAGCTCAGATTGATGTCGAGCACGTTTTAATTCCTGACCAATCAGGTCACAAGTATATAAAACCAAAAAGCAGTAATAAATTAACAGTGTGTGTGTTTGGGAACTTTTCCCATTGTCTGTTATTGATGTGTCCCTGTTATTTCGATAAACATGATATTTCTTTTGTTCAGCTTCTGTAAGACTGTCAGTGCAGATGAAATGTGTCTCCCTCCTCAGAAGCTGAACTGTAAAGAGATCATCGAGGGATTAGCCAAGGTGCTGAAGAAACACACAGGTAAGCGGTCAGGAGCTCAGGAGGATCGCACACTGCCTGTGCTGCTGCCAGGTGAAGGCTTCTGGAGCAGTGTGCGCTGCTCACCTCTACTTTTACCTACAGCCTGTTGACAATAATGTACTAAATCCTAATAATCCTTTATGATTATGATTCGAGCCACCTTGGAGTTCCTCCTCATATTATTATTACGATAATATTTAATTATTTATTTACTTGTGTATTTTTTTGTTTATTATGTATTTTATTTTGTAACTTATTTACTTTATTCTTCTGTTTATTTTACTGGCTTTATTTACTGTGACTCCTGTCTCATTTTGTGTCTCTCTCTCTCTCTCTCTCTCTCTCTCTCTCTCTCTCTCTCTCTCTCTCTCTCTCTCTCTCTTTCTCCCCAGGTCTGAGGAATATCTTGCCTATAACGACCGCCAAAGTGCCTATCGTCAAGTTTGAACACAAGCAGAGCAGTCTGGAAGGAGACATCAGCCTTTACAACACACTGGTGAGCTCACATAATTGCCCCTGTCACCGCAACCTACCCCTTATCCCCTACGCTGAAGGGCACTAGCGTAGGGAACAGGGCTCAGTATTGGGTGTGGTCACGTAACGTCACCATCATAAAATATTCACCTTCATCTGTGCGCTGTGGGTGTGTCCCAACCCACACAGCCTGCTCACTGTATTTAAACAGCAGCGTGTGTGTGTGTGTGTGTGTGTGTGTGTGTGTGTGTGTGATGTGATTTCCTCTTTGTCCTGTCTCCAGGCTCAGCACAACACGCGCATGTTGGCCACGTACGCAGCTCTGGACCCACGTGTGCAGTATCTGGGCTATACCATGAAAGTGTTTGCGAAGGCAAGAGGAGAAAACACTGTGTGTCTTTGTGTGTTGTGTTTATAAGAGTAAGGTGTTAATGTGTGTGTGTGTGTGTGTGTGTTGCAGAGGTGTGACATCGGTGATGCATCGAGGGGAAGTCTCTCGTCTTACGCCTACATCCTCATGGTGCTGTACTTCCTGCAGCAGAGACAGCCTCCTGTTATCCCTGTCCTGCAGGAGGTACACACACACGCACGCACACACACGGAGTGAAGCTCAGGAGGTGATGTAAAGGTTAACTGGGTGTGTGTGTTGCAGATCTACGACGGGAGCTCTGTTCCTCAGAGGATGGTGGACGGCTGGAACGCGTTCTTCTTCGACAATCTGGACGAGCTGGTGAGCGAGTTTGTGATGCCAACCAGACGAACAACGTGTTCACAAATATCCAGTTTGTTGTAGACAGCTGAAAGTGTGTGTGTGTGTGTGTGTGTGTGTCAGCGGCGGCGTTGGCCCGAGTACCAGCAGAACCGTGAGACGGTGGGGGAGCTGTGGCTCGGCCTGCTGCGCTTCTACACCGAGGAGTTCGACTTTAAAGAGCACGTGATCTCCATCCGGCAGCGTAAACGCCTCACCACCTTCGAGAAGCAGTGGACCTCCAAGTGCATCGCCATCGAAGGTACGAGCCTCAACCTACAGCTTTTACGCTCCTCAGTCTCGATGCTGTGCAAAAGTTTTGGCACCACCTCACCATTACCTTTTATTTCCCCAAAAAAATGCATGTTCTGTAACCCAGATGCAGAGAGCTTCAGGACGTTCTCCATGAACCCTAGAGCACAGATTCTGATCAGATTAGCGTCGTTACATCAGTGATGATGATGGAATGAAAGTTTGGTTGGGACAATTCATCTTTCTTCTTTCTTTTTTTTTTTTTTTTTTTTTTTTAAAAACAGATCCCTACGATTTGAATCCCAATCTTGGTGCGGGAGGCTCACGGAAAAGTAAAGACACACAAACACACACACACTGCACATTTAGCACACCATGCTAAACTGTAGCTATAGACTTCCATTACTTGTTAGCAACATTAGCCGTGCAGAGTACAATAAAGTTTAAATCCAGCACATTTCATTCACCCCCAACTCTCTCTGCCTTTTCCCCCGCCTGCCTGTCTGTCAGTGACGAATTTCATCATGAAGGCATTCATTAACGGCAGGAAGTTGTTCGGAACGCCGTTTTATCCAAAGCTGGGGATGGAAGCGGTGAGAGACACACACCCACAGAGCAACTTTACACTTCTCTTCCTTTTATATTTTATATAAAACTGTGTGTGTGTGTGTGTCAGGATTACTTCTTCGACTCGAAGGTGCTGACGGACGGCGAGCTCGCTCCGAACGACCGCTGCTGTCGGATCTGTGGCAAAATCGGACATTATATGAAGGACTGCCCGAAGAGGCGCAGGTCAGACGCTCACACCCTGTGTGTCTGTGTGATTCTCTGTGTGTCTTTGTATTCATCCTGTAGCTAAGTGCGCACGCGTGTGTATTAGGATGAAGAAGAAGGAGAGTGATAAGGATGAGGATGTGCGTGAGGAGGACAGGGAGCCGAGAGAGAGACGCTGTTTCCAGTGTGGCTACGTAGGACACGTCCGGAGAGAATGTCCTGATTACAGACATCTCCGACAGAGAGGAGCACCTACACAGGGTACACACACACACACACACACACACACACAGGGTACACCTGTGTTTGTGTTTATTTAGATGACCTAATCCACTCCTCCCCCTGCAGTTCCTCAGATGGTCCGTGCCATGGTGAGCTCTCAGGCCATCCCCATTCCTCAGAGTGGTTCGTCCCAGGATCGACCCGGCCGGAACAGGCAGCCATCAGAATGTGTAAGAACGTCTTTCCTTCCTGTCTGTCTCTCTGTCTGTCATTCAGTCTGTCCCTATTGCCTGTGTTTTCTCTCCCTGTCTGTCCTTTCCTTATTCTTATTTACATTTACATTTATGTCATTTGGCAGACGCCCTTATCCAGAGCGAATTATATATATCTCATTTATACAACTGAGCAGTTGAGAGATAAGGGCCTTGCTCGAGGGCCCATCAGCGATAGCTTGGCAGTGCTGGGATCTGAACTCACGACCTTCCGATCACCAATGTCTTAACCACTGAGCTACCACTGCCCTATTCTTATCTTGCGTATTTCCCTCTGTGTGTTATTTAATATTTAAGACGTGATTAGTGAACCGTGTTATTTCTGTCTCTCCAGTCGGACACACGTCAGACTCCTCCGTACTCCCCCCAGCCGTCTCCCTTCATCCAGCCCTCCGTCTCTCCTCAGTCCTCTCAGAGCGGCAAGCCTTCGCCAGGCTCCTCGTCCTCCTCAGCTCCGTCCAAATCCCCCCACCATCCCTCGCTCCCTCCTCCCGCCACTCCTCCTCAGCAGCAGCAGGTTCTGTCTCTCTTTGGTTTCCCCTCTCAGTACATGGGCATGCTCACGCCGGGCACCTGGCCCTCCCATCCAGCCTCCCCCGGGGTAAAGTACCCCATGAGGAAGGGGCAGGAGAACGGAGGGGCGGGGCACACATCGAACACTGCCCATGTTAACCTCAACGATCCCAGCATCATCTTTGCCCAGCCGGCGGGGCGGGACGTGGGGCCACACTGGCACAACCACCACCTGAACAACCCCGGGGCAATGGTGGCCAACGGCACAGTGGGGAAGTCAGGTACAGACACACACACACACACACACACACACACATGGGGGGTGAGCATTGTGTGGATGAGGAGTTTGTGTTCCTCTAGTATAGGAAGTGTGTGTTATAAAGGGCACATGTTGTGACTTATGCATTATTACGCTATACAGCATGTACACGATTCCAGACACCTCCAGCCTCATTCTGTCCTTCAGCAGCCAATCAGAGTAGGCCTGAGGTTAGGAGTGTCTGTGATTGGTTAAAAAAGGGCCGAAGGTTATGGCAACCTTTATTTTCTTTTTATAAACGAGTAACACTGGTCTGATCCAGCGTGGTTCATTTTATAGCTCACTCATTTTATGTTTAATGCACCAACACTGATGTGTCTGTTAGGTCAAATTCCTCCTATACAAAATCAGAAGAAACTTGTTTACAAATTGTAACATATTCGTTATCAAGAAGATCTGCTGAAATATGTAAGTGTCTGCACGTCACACGGCTGTAGAGACATGAGTAGAGCATAGGGGTGTCTTTTAATGACCTTCCAGCCAAATCTTATGGGTAGTGTGTGTGTGTGTGTGTGTGTGTGTGTGTGTGTGTAGATGTGCTGCATTGAGCTCAGGTAAGTCTCACTGATATGATGTGATTAATTGGGCGAGCACCTCTCTTCACCCATCACACTCTTTAACACGGGTTTCAAACTCGGGGTTTGTACAGAACGTCGTGCTGTTACAGGAAAATAATCAACGACAGCGTGGTGTGATGAAGCGGAGTTACTCTTACCACCCTGAAGCTGATTATTTTCCTAAAGCAGCATGTCCCCAAGTGTTGTTTTCCTCTTAGACCACAGCAATTTACCAACAATTACAAATTTTATCTTCTTAGAAAAGAACTTGTACTTTTTATCCATTTACAGTTACATTTAATGTTCCTGAAAGTTCCCGTTCTTACTTACGGTCTAGCAGCTCTAAATAGTCGTTCCCTCACCTGACCCTCTTTATTCTCTAAAAAACAAAATCGCAGCTCGTCGTGTTCCTGAGAAACTGTACTGAAGTGTAAACGCCGCTGTCCTGGAACACAGTTCCAGCTTTACCTCTTACACAGCACTCACACTGGAGACTCCTTCACTCCATACACGTAACATTTACAGGAAAATGTCACCATTTCAACCATTAGACTGTTTGTAAGAAGTGCGTTTATGTGACGCGTCCACCAGAGAAGCCTCTGTGAATGCGCCGTTGCTATAGAAACGGTAACGTATTTGACGGCATTTTCAGTTTAGGAATGCTGTACAAACCCTGCACTGGTGTGTCTTACCCCCTCCCCCCGTTTTAATCAGCGTTACCTCCTAAACTGATTAGAAGCCCATTGAAGTTTCAAAATGAATACATTTATTCTGTTTTTCTGTCCGTCTGTGTCTCAGAAGCAGGTTTCCAGGCTCCGTTTGGTTCTGTTGCCCAGGTCTCTCGCTCGCTGGGCCACAGCGGTGTTGGTTTCTCGTCCTCCTGGGGTTTCCGTATGCCGCAGGCGTACGTGCAGCAGTCCAACAAGCCCTTGTTCTCCCAGGGTACGTGAGCGGCGCTTAGAAGCAGCGAGTGTCCTACAATTTCTCTCTAAACACAATGAAATAATATATCTTGTACAGCGCTTTTTAACTCGACGTCGTCAAAGCAAGCCATTTGCAACGTCCTGAGAAACCATCAGGATGCACACTGTTTTGTTTTCCAAACAGTTAGTGGAGATTCTGCCTTTTTTCTGTAAAAGTAGACACCAAATTGAGCGCTTGTGCACCAGGCCCGTCCCACTGTGAAGCATGCTCATCCTCATGATCTGGTGGGAAAGGGACTGAATGAAGATGGCATCATGAAGAAGGAGGATTAAATCTAGAACTCCTGAAGACATCAGCCAGAACGTTAGAACTCGGTGGTAACACGACAGCAGGACAATGATCCTAAGCTCCAATGTTGCACCGAAATGGTTAAAGACTATAAAGTCTGTGTTTCGGAGCACAAAGCAGCGACCCGATCCTGTAGGACGTTTGTGGAATGATTAGAAAAAGCGTGTGTGAGCGAGGAGGCCCAGAAATCTCACAGCAGTTCTGTCTTATAACGTCTCGTAGGAAGGAGAAAAAAGTAAACACTCTCACAGACGTAACGCAGGAAACGTGTGGTGTCGTGAAAAGTTGCGTTTGAATGTTTTTAGCCGAGGTGTGTGTGAACCTACGGCCTCGAAAGTGTGTGTGTGCGCTTTAATATTATATCTTTATATAATAAATAACTTCATCATGTCTAACAGAAGGTTTTGGTGTTTCGTTCTCAGGTGCGGTGGCGAATCAGCACTTCCCTGTTCTGCAGTCCGGCCGTCACGTCAACCTCAGCTACATCCAGCAGAAGAAATAACGAGCGCCGACTCCGCCCGAGGTCCTTATCGAACGCCAATGAAGAGGGGAAAAAACAGAATGAAGAAAGTCGAACTTTGGCATTTGGTCACGAGACTTTTTAAAATGTATTTTAGCGTTTTTTTGTACAGTTTTTACATTAATTTTTTTGGCTCATCACATTGATTTGTGATAAGAAATGTCAAATATTTTAATGCCCCTATTTTTAAAGGGGTCCCAAAAAAAAGAAGCATTTTTATTTGTGGTGTAAAGTACGGATTTACAGTTAATCCTGTTTATTTTTATTGGTGTATTCATATTTTTGCTTGCATAAAGACAAAGGCTTTGGATAGGAATTTTCTTTTATGAAAAATCAGCATACCGCTCCATAAGATGAATATGTAGTGCCAAAAACTAAACGAAGGATCTGTTTCCTCTCAGTCTCTTCAGTAAACGAGGAAAAAAATACAAAAAAAAAAGAATATAAAAAAAAATCATGAAAAAAGACCAAGGATAAAAAAAATTAAAAAGAAAGAAAGAAAAAGCAAACCAACATGCTGACTTCTTGGTTGTTCTTTATTGTGTTTTTCTTGCGATATGGGTAAATAATTGACCACTAGGTTCTGAGAAAATTATTAATTACTCTGGTTGCAAGCTGCTTATTAGGGGGTGTGACGTTCTGACGATTTGGATCAATAAGTAATGATTATTAATGAATAATCAAAAATGGTGGTCAAAAACATTTAAATCGATGAGTAAATAGACTAGCATGGTGAATTTGTTTGTAGCTCAAATTAATTTAAAATAGTCCTCTACATCATTCATTCATGCAGTAACAGTAACCGGATTCTTAACAAAGCTGGTCACGTGCGGATCAGAGGCTAGAGCTAGTGTAGTGAAATCGTATCGTGTGAAGCCTGAGGTTTGTTCTCATTATTAGCATCAAAATCCATCCATCCATGCATCCATTATCTATAGCGCTTTATCCGTCTGGGCCGCGGGGAAGCTGGAGCCAATCCCAGCAT
>JAQQZU010000015.1:20590039-20601795 GCA_030068025.1 Parauchenoglanis punctatus | reverse complement strand
CTCTCTCTCTCTCCCTCCCTCGCTCCCTCTCTCTCTCTCTCTCTCTCTCTCTCTCCCTCCCTCGCTCTCTCTCCCTCCCTCGCTCCCTCTCTCGCTCCCTCTCTCTCCCTCTCTCTCTCTCACTGCTGCTGAAACGTTAAATAAATGAAAGCAGGTATATAAATTATGGATGTAGATCTCCTCAGCTTTGAAGCTTTTGTCTGATTGTTCTGTAATTATGTAGAAGAGAATCTTTCTCTCATTCTGCTTGTTCTGTCTCTGAAATGTGACCTAATTTTACTTCAGCATGCAGTCGAGGTTCAGAGCGTCCGCTTTAACGTTAAAATCAATAACAGACAGATTTTGGTGAGTGCTGTTCTAGTAAATTAATAAACGATATCATATTACGTCTTATATCACTGTCTTATTCCACTAATATAGCATTTATACTGTTTTATTTATTAAAGAATGACACATTATACTTTTTTACTGTTTATAATTACATGTAATGTTCATGGAGTGAGTTAGTTCCTGTCGTCTCTTACGTTATAGCAGCTGTAAACAGTCGTTCCCTCACCTGCCTCTCTTTATTCCCTCTCTGGATCTTAAGAAGATACAGAAAAAATGCGAGACACTGGAGGCTCCTTCCATAAACGTCTCGTTCTAGAGAAGCTTCACCAATTATACATGTCCCAGTGAATGAGCTGTTACTCTGGAAACCATAACGTATTAAAATGAGTGCATTAATATAAACTGGCACTACTGTCTGCGCTGCTGTTATAGAGAATTAATCTGATCAATCAGAATCCAGATTTCATGTGAAACGTGAAACTGGATGTTTCTACTTATTGATTGTGTGTGATTTTGTGTCTGAATGTTTTTCAGCTGTAACCAGGACAGGATTATTCTATCATATTTGATATTTTATTTTTATGTTTTTCACCATGTTGTACATCATCGATGCAGTGTTTGAACAGGAGCGCTCGTGTGCTGCACGTCTGAGGTGAAGGTGGAGGCGTGAGCACGGTGAAAGCATTAGAGTGGGACTGAAAGGTGAGCAGACAGACGGAAATATCTGACCTACATCTCACAGCGTTTCCTAAAAACTGTGCTACAGCACCTGACGCCCAAAAACACGTCCGCCGCTCGCCTGGGGATCAGTCAGGTCCAGCCCACATCCGTAATCCTCCACATCCATTAACGAGATGATCCATGGTCTCAGGGCCATGAGTAAAAAAGAAAGAAAAGAAAGAAAAGAAAGAAAAAGAACAGGTTTTCAGAGTGAGAGACAGAGATGAGAATGTTAAATGTAGATTAATGTAGTAGACATGACAAGAGAACAAAATGAGAAGAAGGATCGATAGATAGATAGATAGATGTGTCATCCTTTAACAGACAAAAACTGTGGTATTGTTGATTATTTAACTATAACAGCATGACACACTCGTGATTTACTCCTGGGTGATAAACAGTGAAGGTTAAGTCACACAGTATAATGTTTAAAGAGATAGAGAAGGTGGAGACACACACACACACACACACACACACACACACACACACACACACACACAGAGGGGAAGTTTGCATGCCCGGCTGCGTTTGCTGAAGGTCATACCTGAAGAGAAGAAAGAGCAAAGCAATCCTAAGAACGATCTAAACATATTAAGCTTTAATTATTACACTGTAATTTTTGGGGGGTTTTTTTGTTGTTGTTTATTTGCACCTTTCCTTTGATTAATTTTTCCATCCATATTTTTGTTTTATACAAACAGAAAAAAATAATCTTAATAAATGCAACAATACTAATTGAATCCTTACACACACACACACACACACATTGATGTCCAATTTCCCCACTCTGTGTGATTCTGCCCCCTGAATGCCTCCCTCTCTTCCCCCTCCCTCTCCCAGTGTGTATTAGAGCGTACGGTGGCCGTCAGGTGCCTGTAGCGTACTTCCAAGTACTGACATTCACACTCCCTCGCTTTTTCTGTGCTAAATTATAAGTAAGATCCTCCATTTTTCATCATTTGGCATCTCAGACTTGTTCTCCAGCTCCAGCAAACACTGATTCCTCTTCTTTTTTCTTCTTTGTCGTCCTCCCGGTGCTTCCTTCCGGATTCACGCCGCCGCTTGTGAAGCGTGGAAGGCGCTCGCTAGAGGTTTGTCTGTTCTGGGCTACTGTAGTGGCGCAACATGGCGGCTCCGTAGGTGGACCCGCTCCCTGTGTAGGTTTAAAGGGCTCGTTCTAAACTTACAAAAACACAACGATTCAGAGTTACAGATAATTATACACTAATGAGAATGTACTTGAATGTATAGATTATATATTCCATTTCTGCTAATACAGTCCCTGAATCCTACATAGTGGACCTGTAATAAATAAAATGCTCCTGATATTTTTCTTGGTCTTTTAAATCATTCACAGTGCAGTGAAATTCATGTACAGTATCCAGATTCTCCAGATATCCGCTGGATGACCCTGAGGTCAGGCTTCTGATGAGAAAGCACAATTTGCAGACGTTTTAAAGGGATTCTTGCTTTAAATAATACAAATTATTGTTTTTCTAAAACTAGGTACACAATTCATTTACATTTATGTGTAATGCTAAGAATAACATCATGCTAAAAACCTTGTTAGCAGCTAATACAGCAGAATGCAGAATTCTTTTTTTAAGTGACGAATAAATACTGAAAGTCCACGTACATTTGTGGTGTTGTGACCAAAATCAATCTTTTTCTATAAGAGTTGTTAGAGATTATATTCTACTCTGTAAATCTCTGTTCTGAGTGCCTTTCACAAATCTTCCTTCTTTATGCAACACGTTTTGATATGTAAATGATCATGATGATGAAATGAATATTCAAATTCTGCATAACTATGACATCATGTGATAACGATTAGTAACTTATGGACGCATGCATTAACTGCATTCTCCTAAAAAGAGGGAAAAGCAGCTCACATTCTCCTTAACTGAAGAAAGGAAGAAAAGAAAGCGTTATTATTATTATTATTATTATTATTATTATTATTATTATTATTATTATTACACTATGCTATAGTTTACATTTCCAGCCCTCTGGCTGTCTAGTCTTGGACAGGATCATGGATCACACTTTCTCACAGAATTCTGATAACATTTTTGTAATGGAGAAGTAATTGTCCTGGTGAGCTCGCGTGCCATTATGAAAGGCGCACGTGCACCACACACACGCACACACACACACACACACGCCCACACCTCACGGCACGCGCGCGCTATTTACTTGGATCAGATCTGCACCACACAGGCTCGGAGAAGCGCGCGGGAGTTAGCTCGCTGTTTTTGTGCCAAACGCACGCCGGCGCGCGCAGTTCACCGTTCAGACGTCGTCGGTATCGTTTCAGGATTTCTGCTGAGCTCGAGACGTCGTCCTGGAACGGGTCAACAAATCAAATCAGAGCTTTGCAAGAATATCTTATTTTTTTCCAAGGAGCATGATCACATGAAACGGAGAAATATCCGTTGAGCATTAGCTGGAGTTCCGGTATGTGAAATACACACACACACATACACATACACACAGAGAGAGAGAGAGAAACTCGTGGCTCTTTTGACTCGCTCTGGGTAAACCGGAATGACCGAGCACGAGACAAAGCAGTGATGGTCGCGCGCCGGCGATGCCGCGGAGAACTTCTGCACAACGTGAGGAGCACCGACTGAGGAGCGCGCATGGAAGTCGCCATGTTGTCGTGCAACACCACCGCGATCAAAGACTGGAGCTTCTTCCTGTCTCACATCCTGCCGCTCGTCAACCGCTCGGCCGGGCTCGTGCACCGCGGCGTGGAGGAGGCGGAGGCGGTCACGGTGGCCGTGGTGACCGTAGCGCTCGAGCCCGCCACCCGCGCGCCCCCGGACTCCAACCACACGGAGCACGTGTACCAGTACTCCTACTCGGAGGGTGATGTGCTCGTGCACGGTGGTCGCGAGCCGCCCGACCGGGAGTCCATCCCGCTGCCCAAAGCCGTGCTGTACCTGCTGATGGCGGCGCTCGTGGTGGTGCTGGTGGCCTACGCCATAGTGGGGCACCTGGTCAAAGATCTGCTGCACGAGTTCGTGGGTGAGTCTCTGTCTCTCTCTCACTCTCTCTCTCTCTCTCTCTGTCTGTCTGTCTGTCTGTGTGTCTGTCTCTCTCTCGCTCTGTCTCTCTCTCTCTGTCTGTCTGTCTGTGTGTCTGTCTCTCTCTCGCTCTGTCTCTCTCTCTTTGTCTTTTCCAGCTGTATAACAACAATTTTGAATTTATTGTTATAATTTAATTTATTTTCCCGCCTTTTCATCATTACATGCTCCATTATTTTAAAAAAACATTTGTTTTCAAGTGACAAAGCAGTCACCTGTTTGTTTTGATTTTATAGCACCACTGCACCTTTTTGGATTTACAGCACACGCATGCACACACACACACACACACACACACACACACACACACACACACACACACAGACACAGAGTCCAGCTTTAGTGCTGTTGGAGTTTACTGCAGCCTGCAGCACTTTGTCTTATGGGTTGTAAAAATGGAAAAAAAAGAAGAGACCACTGGAGACCTGGACCTCCTGCGCCTTCTTCACATGATGTATTTCCCTTGTGTAGATCTGTTTGTGTGTGTGTGTGTGTGGGAGAGAGAGAGAGAGAGAGAGAGAGACTTTAGTAGTGTGTATCATCTATGTATTATCAGCACACCTGTGACACACACACTCGCATTGTGACTTTACAACTTGTCATGTTACAGAGAAATCGCAAGCAGTGTAAACTCCTCTGTCCTGAAGATGAAGCTTGGAGTTCCAGCTTTACCTCTAACTGTTACACAGCGCTGACACTGGAGACTCCTTCATACAGCACACACACATCAACACCTTCTGACCAATCAGAATCCAGCTTCCACACTGCAGTGGTATCAACAGAGTTATGATCATTTAGAAATGAATGATGGGCTAAGTAAACAGATAAATGTTAATATTTACTCTAATGCTCTTTTGAGGCCCAAGTGATCTAAACACACTTGTGAAGAAGGTGTGAGCTCTACAGTTAGGACAAACTCCATCCTGAGCCACGTGTCCATCCTGCCTGGAGCTCCAGAGGGACTGGCGTTTGGCCGTGTTCCCAGAAAGCAGAGCAGTTAGACGGTGAGGGTCAGTAAAAATGACAAGCTTCAGACATGAAAAATGTTCTATCACTTCATCACGTTCAGACTCAGTCAGGACGCTGCAGGACTGCCGGCTAACGGAGCTGCACCGCTGCTTGTCGGAAGCAGAACCTGCGGAACGACAGCGTTACTGCATGGATTTGTGCGTTAAAAAGCCAGGCTTGAATTAAAAATGAAGATAGACAGACAGACAGAAGAAACAGAGCTATGGCTGAGTCTAAGGACATGCTACATGTTTTTAATATTTCTGTGTGCTGAACGTTTCCAAACCAGCCTGACAGTTCCTCCGCTTCTGCTCCAGTGATAAATGAGTTCAGTGACACCATTAACGTTTTTCAGCTGCGCGTATAAAGTTATTCATCTTTTACAACTGCCAGTCAAAAGTTTTTAAACACATAGAGGTTTTTTGTTTTTTTAAGACTACTGAAAAAAAGTGTTCCATTAATTATTACAGTGTTTATACAGCACCCGCCACAATTATTGGCACCCCTAGTAAAGATGAGTATGAAGGGTTAGAAAAAAAATCCACCTTTTTGTGAAGTAGCTTCACCTCAGTCTGAAAAAAATGAGAAAAATCCAACCTTTAATCGAAATCAATTTATTCAGAGTGAAACAAATCCGTCATTAAGAAATAATTATTTTCAATTATTTTAACCCTTTTTACTAAGCTTTGCAAGGGGTGCCAATAATTGTGGATGGCACTGTATTTAAGAACATTTCCATAAAACTAGTACTTGGCTTGGCCAAGAGGGCCAAGCACCTAAGATGTTTCCTCCTCCTCCTCCTTCTTCTTCTTCTTACACTTCCAGATGGGAGTCTATGGCAGCTCACAGAATGCTTTGCAAGCTTTTTATGAAATTTGGCCCCATGATGGAGGACGGTCTCAGCTCCCTGACTGAACACAGCAGTTTTCACCAACAGGGTGAAAACATTTGCAGTAATAACTGTAGAACCTTTACTCGTACCATGATGTTCTTTTCAGCCATGTTGGATTTTCCACCGTTTAAAATTGTTCATAAACATTTTTTTGCTTCTTCTCCTACAAATTCTCTCCAGTCATCGCTGTTTCGTGAGACCAACCTGAACAAAACCGGTTCCAATATACATACCACAGAAACAAATCTGATGGCGAAGTCGCCAAACAGGAAGTGAGGACATACTTGTGCATGTATTTGACACCAAACATGGCACATATGTCTACAACATGACCTAATGTAGGGCTACTGAAGACAGGAAGTGATGTCAAACAAACAAAGCTGCAGACTAATATATTATCTCTCCTTGGGAATAAGTGCTGAAGGTCACGGTGGCTTCCTCTGTAGCTTTGTGCTCGAGTGCTTAACCTCGATTTAATCATTATTATTAGCAACAGAAGATTTTCTCAGAAACGCCTCTCTGGCAGTCTCGGGATTTGAATTTACAACTTTCCGCTCGTTAGCACGGAACCCAAGCCGCATAGCCTCCGCTGCCCTCAGGTGGTGTTTTGCATTGACCAAGAATGCAAAAATCTCCCACGTGACGGTGGAGATGTTCACCACAGAAGCACCAAGAGGAAAAGCTGACAAAGGTTCCACAGAACGATCATTTGGTTAATGCAGGTGTTATTGAACTATCAAACAATGATATATGATTAATTAATACTCAGAGTGTTAATGCCGAAGTCATGGTTTATTTGTTAAAGGGAGGATTAACAGAACAGTGCTGCTGAATTCTGCACTCTGATTGGTCAGAAGGTGTTGATTAATTCTCTATAACAGCGACTCTGACAGCAGTGCAGGTTAATATTAATGCACTCGCTCTAATATGTTATCGTTTCTATAGTAACAGCCTAAACGTGTGTAATTGTTACACTAGAGTGAAGTTTCTCCGACGTGCTCCACAACTTTAACAATACCTTAAATATAAATATCAATTTGTCTTTCTTCAATTAGAAAAATTGTAATCGTTGGCAGATAGCTTTGATATTAGAGGAATAAAACACTACAAGACATGCCGTCATGGGAAAATAATCAGTGATGGAATGATTGAAATTTTCACGTCTCAACGTCCTCTTATACTGCAGCAGTTTAATATTTACATTCAGCGTTCCACGTTTTATCCGTTTATCGTTCCGTGTAAAGCCACAGCTTTGACTGCTGACGCTGGAGACTCCTTCCTTAAATGTTTTTAATCTGACCAATCAGAATCCAGACCTCAGCAGTGACGCGTGACCTCATTGTGATACAGTGCAGGTTATAACGCTGACTTTTCTTCATCAGAGTGGGTGTTCGGGCCTCGTTCGGCAAACCGCAGAAGCAAAAACGACGTGAGCTGCATCACGGCCGGCGGCAGCGAGATGAACGAACTCCCACGTCTTCTGGAAACAAACTACGTTAGCCATAATCACTCGGGCTGCTCGAGCGGCGTGAAGCCTGAAGAGCTGGTGGTGAACATCGAGGAACCTTTACACCTCCCCCCCTCTCCTCCACCACCACCACCACACACCGGGACCTAGCCGCGTCAGCGGGGGCTCCGCCATTTTGATTTGATCTGTCATGATAAAGATGGAGAGGAGGAGAGAAGAAGAGAGAGGGGAAGAGTGTGACGTTCCAGGAGTCAGCGCTACACACTCGCTACACACTTCAGCTGGTTCGAGGGGAAGAATAAATCCTGATTCTGTGTGAATGTAGAATTTCAGGAAGGTGTGTGTGTGTGTGTGTGTACGTGTACCAGGCTGTTGTGGTAGCCAACAGATTTTAAAGCCGGATTTAAAGACATTTCACTTTTCCCATCCAGTCTCTGTCTTTTATAAGAAGTTTGATCATTTCAATCTCGCCAGCACACACAAGCACACACTTTATTTATTATTTGCTGTAATCCGTCCTTTTATGATGATTTCATCCTTCCCACCATGTTCTCCACCTTACTCGGCACTCTAGAACCCCTAGAAGTGAGCACACTCGTACCACTGAGTATCAGTGTGTTTATAGATCATTAAAATATACAAATACAATAATATAAAATTATACAAAATAAATGCACAACACTGTAATACAGTTTGTTGGCCCGGTGACCACAGGACTCGGTGGTGGTTCTTAACTGTTCAGAACGTTCTTCTCATCGTTTTTATTTACTTTTTTTAATATAAGATATGACGGAGGAGTGCTGCATCCCGGCGCTCGCCTTTCTGTTCAAATCCAGTCAAAGGAAAATGATGCAGAAGTTTTAAAAAATCACCAGACAGAAAGAAAGTTCCTGATAACCAAACCGTCACTATCATCAGTGAAAACAGCAAAAAACATTCGCTATATAAATAGATATGAATATCAGACGTTTTGTCCTCTTAGTCGTGATCATGCTGAATGATTTTGTGTATTTACTCTCTTTAATAAGGGCTATGTTTCTCCGTGTGTGTGTGTGTGTGTGTGTGTGTGATGACTGTAGTAATGAAAATTCCAGTTTTGAGATTTTAAAGTTGTCTGAATAAACGCTAATCAAGTCTCTCAAGCGTCTCGTTTTTAATTCGTCTCTGCCGAGTGGCACCTCAGGACTCTCTAAATAAATAAATAAATAAATAAATAAAATAAAGCTGTGTCCTAATCAAGACATTTTCTTCAATCATGTATTTTTCCACTTTACATTTGGCTGAACTTTCTCTGCTTCGTTCCTCTCAGAGAATTAAATTAAGCATTTTATTATGCACAGGAAACGAGCAACATGAGTCTCAGCGGGAATTTAATTACAAAACCTACTACATTTTCTCTTTGATGACAAACGTATTTGATTAGACGAGACGTTTCTGGTCTGAGTTTTGCTCAGCGGGAGTGGAAACTCCTCACCATGTCCGAGTGTCGTCCTGTTTCACGTGGATTTAACATGGACTTGGAACGTATTTAGTTTATTGAACCTCTTGCAGAGGAATCTGTAATACGCAGCGGAAACTGAAGGACAAGATGGAGACAGGAAAGTAAAATTAGGAAGTGGAACTTTAACTAGTCTCCTGATTAACTAGTGAATCAGGCTGTAGAGGTTTCGTTTACTGTCATTTAAGATTTTCCTGAACAATATACTTACAATATACTTGAACCAAATACAAATAAAAAATGTGAATATATTTTCATAGTATATTTAATCCAGATAAATATTGTACTGTGTAGAGGCTGAGCTGGAGAAATGTACAAATGTACAATTCAAAAACATGTTTTTTGGGTGATGTGGGAAATAAATTACAGATCATAGGCACGTAACAATTCAGCCAATTCATGATGCGATTCACAATATTGGGTTCACGATGTGTCTTTCTGAAAAAAAAAAAAAAAAAAGAATGAAAAGAAAATTTTATTATTGAAAAAAAAGCCAACATTTATTTTCCTATTCCAATTATATTCCTATTATATTTATTTCTACATCAACTTAAATATTTCTTTTGTTAAATAAAAAGAAGTACTTTTTTTCCATTTTCTTAATAAACAAGAATAATTCATTACAAACATTTGTAAAGGTTGGAGTAATATATAATATCCTATTAACTAAAATATTCATTTTAGTGAAAATGAAAAAAGTTAATTAGCTTTTCTTAAAAATTTGAGAATCCTTAAACAGAAAACGGCTGCTTCCGTTTGCTGCTTTTTTTTTTTTTTTTTTTAACTTTCAGCAGTCTGTAAGTTTGTGAAGTTAATCGCGCATGAGCTCTTTTCCATTTTAGACCTGTTTTTGGAGGTGTTAGAATTGTGTTACTTCCGCCTATGGTGACGTCACGTGTAGTCCCGCTATTGTACGCCCTCTGCTGTCTAAACAACACAATTACAGTTAGGAAAACCGAAGACATTAACCAGTTCATTTTTAATTTCCATCGATTTGAATGTTTATGAATTTGTATCATGATTTAGCGATGCACGATACACGCCTATCAGATCACATGTACTCGTCCGGTTGCCAGCGTGACCAAGATCTTGATTTAAAGCAAATAAACAGAATTAAATCTAATCGATTTCCAGATAACAGAATGGTACAAACAGATTACACCTCAGCTGGTTTGACAATCAGCTGTAATTTCCCCAGCTCTCTGTTCAGGATTGATTTTTCACTAAAGCTTTTTAAAGGTGCATTACGCTAACCAAGTTTTAAAGTGTCTAAGATTAGGTGTGGTAAATGAGATGGCTGTGGGACACGCAGCCGCTCGGACGCTTCTCGAGGAAACAAGGAGACGGAGTCATCAATACGAAGCATGACTCCAAATGATTATTTTACAAATGACAGCTCTGGATCTGGATCTATAGCGTGAGGACGTGTCCTGTAGGCTGATTATTACTCATCACACTGTACAAAATGTTCAAAAGTCATTCTGTACCAGACTGTGTGAGAGTGTGTGTTCTGCATGCCATGATACGGTGAAGATTCTCTAACGAGAGATTTAGGGTTAAAACGACTATCCGCTCCTCAGAGAATCAGGAAACAGAAACGCTTCCTGAGTTGCTGCCCTCCTATTGGTTGATTTTAGAAGAGCGACGTAGCAGCGAGATTTTAGTAAAAAACATTTACACTAAATCGAGGTGCATTCAAATTCTGTAAACAACCAAGGTATCATTTGTAAATTTAAATAGCTAATGGTTTAGCTGTGCGTGATGTATGCGTGTTAGCCTAAACTAGCAACCACAGAGCGTTTCACTAACGGCCAGATTGATAACGATAGCATACAAGAGAGAGGCTTTTGAACGCATCTCAACTGACATTATTCATGAGTTCTGAAAGTGTCACGATTTACGATGTGCGATTTTTTTTCTGTGAAATTAAAATCAGGCTGAAATCGTATTCAGCCGCTATGACCAAGATTTCAACATTAACACAGACGCTATGTGAGTATGAGCTCCCCCTAGTGGCAGCCTGATCATCTTGATTGAGCAAGTTCAGGAGTGAACGATTTACAATTACAATCCAAAGAGCGTCTGACTGTTACAGAGCGCTGACCAATCAGCTGAACCTGACAGCTGCAGCTACAATAATGAGTAAAGAAGTCGTGTGTGTGTGTGTGTGTGTGAGAGAAACTCTCTTTAACACACACCTGTCACTGGAGAGAAGGATTCATGCTGTAGTGTGAGATTGAGATTACTCAATTATATCCGTTTACCTAATGGAATTGAGGATGTGTTTTTAACACACACACACACACACACAGAGGGATAATATCCCGCTGTCTTTTCAGGGTTTCAGTTCAATCCGACTTTAAGCAGCTCACAGTAATCCTGCATTAACATCTCAGACCTCACACTCGTCCTGTCCTGCTGCTTTAATGTGTTCAGTCACTTCAATTTACACTTAAAGACACGTCGGGGCAAAGTGTCACCTTCCTGCTTCCTGAAGGTTGTCATAGAAACAATCCTCACAGGAAGTAGTTTGGTTTGCTGACAAAAAAAATGTATCATAAAACAGGCAAAAAATCTAGGACACGCTTTCCTCCTGTGTGTGTCTGGACGAGTGAAAAATGTGTCACGAGAGATTGTCCCAGTCCACAGGATTGCTTTTACTAGGTCAAAAGTGTAGCCACACACACACACACACACACACACACACACACACACACACACACACACACACACACACACACACACACACAC
>JAQQZU010000015.1:20573316-20588407 GCA_030068025.1 Parauchenoglanis punctatus | reverse complement strand
AATACTGTCGCCACACACACACACACACACACACACACACACACACACACACACACACACACACACACACACACACACAGGGAAAGTAGGCCAGAGAGTTGTGGGGGATGGAATGTGTTCGTACCTGTGTGGATCTGATTACAGTCAGCGAAGTCCTGTACATGATGTGAAAAATAAAACCATTCCTGTTACATTAACGGCTCATTTGCTTGATAAGATGGGTTCTCCTCTGTCAAGACACCTGGGTTTGTCATATTTTGCCCACGCGTGTCAGAGGGCATGGTCACGAGTGATGTGTGATTCAGAAGCACTGAGGATTCAGGATCTACTCTGAGCTTCACTTCAGCCGTCTCTCAGGCTTTAAAATGTTTCCACTTTACACTGACGTGAGCGTTGTATGTTTCGTTCAAAAGAATTGTAGGGTGTGTTCAGTTTGGTGCTAGTTTCTTTTCAGTGCAGGAGTGAGCTTGAGGCCAACACTGCCCCCTGTCGACCACACGGTGTAAGTACACTGACCTTGGCGGAACGTCAGCTCTCACTCAGTGCAGTGGAATCATTTCAGGTCTTATAGTTATGAACCCAGAACAGGACTGACCTCAAACACCAGGTACAAATAATGTAATAAATAATAATGTAATAAATAATGTCTGCAAAGCAATTCTCTCTTTATCCTCTCTCTTGAAGTCAAGAAGACAAAAACAAACCTCAAACACGTTGTTTTGTTGTTGTTGTTGCCCTGAAATCATGAACTCCTCTGTCCTGAAAACTTCAGCCCTGCTATGATTATACCTCGCACATTTAAATGCAATTTAACATAGTTAGGCCTGTTTCTTTTAAATGTATATGCCACTAATAAATAAGGACCATTTATAGCGGTTTCATTTGTGGTGAGATCTTTGGGAAAAGACTTCTTAACAATACCAGACACACACAAAGTAAATAAAAGGGAAAACTCCGTTACTGGTCCCTTCCAAAGCAATGTGGAAGTTTTTTCTTCATCGACGTGGCATGTGGAAGCTTTGAAACAAAACATGCTTCGTCTCTTCTCTCGTTCACAGATGGATTTGATATTTTCATTACAATTAAAGATTAAGTGCTTAACGAGGCCCTTAACGACGACTTCCGTTTCTTACGCTCACTGCAAAAAGAACAATACAATATAAATTATATTATAAACTCTTGTGTAGGTTCAACCTTCTCTAATCTACAATAAAGTGAAAGATTTACACTAATGATTTAAAAAAAAAAAACAAACTAAAAAATAGATCTCAATTAATCTCTGCCACAAAAACTAGTTCCCCCCCCCATTTACCTTTATTTAGACAATACAGTTTTGCATAATAAACTACGTGTAAATTCCCATGTGCTTCGGCTGATCGAATGAAAGAGTGCATTTAACTGAAAGAGAAAGACTCAGAAGAGACTGTTGCAAAATATTTTCTTTTTTTATGAAGTCAGCACTATTTTCTGAGCCCTTTCTCCTCAGCAGATTAAAAACAAACGGCAGGTAAAATTCACACGCACAGCATTTGTCGGTCTGTCTTGCCCACAATAATAATAATAATAATAATAATAATAATAATAATAATGTGCTTCAGTGACGCGTTAGCAGCAGCAGTGTTTAATGTACGGGTGTGCTGTGGATACTGGAGCTTTCGGCCCTGAAGCGTCTCTCGAGCGCTCGCTCGCGCCATTAGAACCGATTTCAGCTTCACGAGGAGGGACGAGAAATATTTATTCCCTTCGTGTAGAGAATGAACTGTGAGGATTTCACAAAGCAATCATTTTATTTTATTAATAGCAACAAATCTGTGGTAGAAATTCAAAAACATGAAGTATTAACAGATTTAAAAAAAAAAAAAAAAAAAAAACACGCACAAAAACAATACACTTAATTAATAACGCAACACAACACATTTATTTATAGTTTTGTGCTTCACTGAATATCTTCATTACGTGAGCTCCAAGTGCAATAAGGTTCGGGTCGACCAAAAAGAGGACACGAGGGCGAAACTCCACGAACGCTCCTTCATAGTGGTTTTGTGTTTTCTAAAAGTAACGAGATGGACCTCGACGTCGCCGTTTAACACTGCAGTCTCTCGTGCAGGTCGCTGAGCCTGAAACAGGAAACGCTTTAGTTACAAACTGAACCCATCTGATGCAGTCATGGCGAATTAATACTGCAAAGAAGATACCAGGAGTCAAAAAGTCAAAGCTCAGCAAAGTCGTGTTTAATTGGTTCAGCGACGATCACACAAGACCGAGACCAAGACGAGAGCTGCTCATCCCTCTCTCCAGCAGTTCATATCCCCATCCTGTACACCACCTGCCTCATCCACCATCTAGAGTTTATTTACCTCTCCTGTTTCAGCACGCACCATCACACCCGTCAGCAGCATCCTCCATCCTTACAAGGGCGTGATCTATAATTATTACAGATTTACAGTCTAGCACGTTCTGGGTATCTGGTTATAATATGGAGCACGAACGTATAACTGCGGATCTAGGCACTTGGTTGCGATACGTCGCAGTATCTGCATGCTGCCGCTAGAGCACACGTTCACACTTGGACATGTAGATCTTCACACCTGTCTCGTGTCCTAACCACACGTCGCACGCGGACACGGTTTCACGTTTTGCTCTAGCGTGCCTTCACGATTAAGGAACAAAAATCAATCAGATCAGGAATCAGGAATCAGATCAGGAATTTTTTTTTTTATTTCAAGCTGGAGGTCCTGTACATCCTTTTGTAATACAAATAATATACATTATCGGTGCATGCGAGTGATAAATTACATGCTTTAATATAATTGTAACTAAGTATATTCTAGACATATAATTACAGTATTATAATTAAACATTATATAGTAAACAAAAAGGAACCATAGAGGAAAAAATCTAACCTCCTTGACTTCACTTCAAAGCTCAAACGGAGACGTGCGTGATGTTTTTAATCGCAAACGGAGCGCTAGAATAACGTTGCTGATTTAGGACAGTGGTCACCAGGCCTCGCCCTGGAGGTCTACCTTCCTGCACGTCTGATCATGAAGCCCTAAAGCAGGGATTAGATGGGCAGGTGGACAGGATTATAGTCGAGGCGAAAGTCTTCAGGCAGGAAGATCTCCAGGATCTACAGGGCTGTGACCACTGATTCAGGATCACTCGAACCCCAGAGGCACCATCCAGACACCACGCTCTGGAGACGTCACCGACAGGCGAGCTTTAGGTCTAGATCGGAATCAGATGCACAGGTAAACGCTCACCTCCGAGTGCAGCAGAAGAGGCAGGGAGAGGATCGGTCCTCCACGCGGTAACAGCCCGAGTTCGGAAGATCTTTACACTCGGATATAAAGGCCTGGAGCTCGGACATGGGACCTCCGTCCAACTGCTGCTGCTGGAAATGAAAAACAAACAGAAAACATCTCACCTCAGGAGTCGACTTCCAGAAGGTTCTGGTAAAAGAGCAGACATTAAAGGAGGAAATGAGTAACTGTTAATATAAACCAGTCATCAGGACGAGCAGTGTACAGGTCACCTGCAGCCAACCAGCAACTCCCATCGAGCCTCGTTAAGCGATACAGATTTACTTCCTGTTCCTTTAAACGGAAGTCATTTCCCAAATTCTAATTTGTTTTAAAATAAAATGCTGAACTTCCTGGATTTGGACTGAAATTTCAGCATATTTAATTTATAATACCTTATACTTTTACAACAAAATGCTATGAATCATATGGAAATAAAGATCATCCTTTGCTTTATAATAAGGCAAAAGGACTGTAGTGTGTAATCCCGCGCTGCAGCTCGTTACCTTGATGGTCTCGTAGGTGTCGGTGATCAGGGTGATGAAGAGGCTGAGCACCATGTAGATGAAGAGCGAGACGAAGGTGTAGAGGTAACCTCGGCTGAACAGCCACACCAGGTAACTCTTCTGCTGCATGTTCTTAAAGGTGGCGAACATGTCGTCTCCGTTGATCAGGGAGAACAGACACTCGGACACCGTGTTCAGCGTACGGAACTGCAAGACAATCATTTTGACTCATTATGAAAACAGAAGAGTTTTCACAAACAGAAGAGTTTTCATAAACACGCGTGTTAATGAGTGCAAAGTAACGCTGTAGGGGTGTTGAACATTGTACTACGTTCACATTGCAGGCTTTTCGCTCAGCTCATGCGCACGTTTACGGTACATTAAGTGAAGCGCGTCCTCCAAATCGTCCTCCATACGGAGACGCGTCACTGCAGCAGGAGCGGCGTGTTGCAGGAGGGCGCACGCGGTGCAGCGGAGTTCCTGCTTCCCTGAAGTTAGTCTGAAAGCTCTTTCTCTTGCTGCAGTCATTTGTGCTGCTCTTTACTATGTCTTAGGCAATTTGTTTTAAATCGTGACTGTTTCAGTAGGTTTTGGATCAATTCAGTTCCACAAACATTACATAAATCACTCTTTACATTATATTACGTAACACACTGTTGTGGTTCTCAGCAGTCATTCTGCAGGAAGATTACAGGAATTTCTATACGAGCGTTCTCGTTCACGCATCCAATCTAGAACCACATATGAAGGAGGCTCAGGTCTGACAGGAAAGCACCTGATGCACTTAGAACCACACACTCTTGAAAAGGTCATAACAAGGCAGAAAATGTGTCCGTATGCCAAGCCACAAGCCACCATCTTAAAGTACTCGCCTTCTCATGGTAGGGGCCGAGCACGATCCAGCCGCAGAAGCAGTAGCCGAGGTAGATCATGGCGGCGCAGCAGCAGAAACGGATCACGTTGGGAAACGCCGCTCTCAGGGTGATGATCAGGATCTGAGGGGGGGGAAACAAAATGGGCGGAGTTTCCACACACAAACCCGCAGCAATCCGCCAGCGTCTACGACTTTACGTTTTGTCACAGCCTGAAACGAGGCACCGTACATTGGAACGCCAGAGAGACTTACGTTATATTTCTTGAAGTAGCCCATGTAGCGCAGCACGCCGATCCACACCAGCATGGTGCCGGTGCCCAGGAGGATGCTGCAGATGTCGTAACTCGTCAAAGCCTGCCAAAGCAGAGTTTTGTAATCGAGACATCTGAGCAGAAATTATTCAACACAATTCCATCTGCAGATGTGCGCGTGTGCGTCTCGTATCGCACCTTGAGCTGGATGGCGATTTTGAGCACCGAGCCGGAGATGGTGAGGACGTCACTGATGATGATGAGGATGTACCAGCCGTTAATGAACTCCATCCGGTCAGACCAACACACTCGCTTCCCATAATGCTTCAGGAAGAAGGTAGCGTACTCCTGGAAACAGGAAGTCACACACAAGGGGGAGGGGGGAGGGGGGGTGAACCCTTAACCAGGCTCTGTAAAATATTTAACTATTAAAAAAAGGCAGTATAATGGTTCGGCTGTGTAAAATATTTACCCTGCGTGTTGTGTGTTTATAGATCTCAACTCGTGATCTTTTACTGCGGAGTTTAACTCGCAGAACCGAGCTATAAAACCTAACTGAAGTCACGACACATTTTGCTCAACTTTTCTTACAGTTTTTTTTTTTTTTTACAACTCTTACACAACAGTGGCAAAAAGGGAGGAAAGAAAGAAAGGAGGAAGGGAGAGATCAGGAACTTCACGAGGTCGTGTTAAGCATGACAAGTCACGTCACGGCGCAGTAAAATGCTTAGTTCATTCCGACAATGAAAAATTCAATTAAAGATATTTTGATTCCAAGATCAATGATTTCTGGTTTTTAATATGTATAATTTGTTTATGAATACTGTATTAGAAGCCTCGTTGGCATTAATCATCATCATCATCATCTTTCGGCTATTCCCGGTAGGGGTCGCCACAGCGGATCATCTCCTTCCTCATTGGCATTAATAAATGGGAAAAAAAGATTGAAATACAAAAGAGCATCAGTAAGCAACTTGGAAAAAGGTGAATTGTGATGCGGCTGATGTTTATGACGAGAGTCATGAACTTGATGAATACAGCTCACCACCTGCTGTTTAGTGGAGGCCATTAAAGCGAGAAGCTGCAGAGACTCACAGACTGCAGCTGAATGCCGGTGATCACCGAGCGCGTGCAGAGGACCAGCGACGTCAGGCACGTGAGAATGATCACCACGTCGAACAGCACCGTGTAGTAGATGTTCTTATGGGCTGGAGGAAGAACAGACAGAGTGATAAGGATCCTCTCCAGTCCAGTCTGACCATGTGCAAGCCGATTGTGTTCCTATAACAGCAACATTCCAACCTCAACACTTTATTTAGTTATTAATTAATCAGCGATGGTGCTTCCTGCACTGAAGCGTGGACTCCTCTGTCCTGCTTCACTTCGGACACTGGAGACTCCTTCCAGAAACGTTACCAATATAAACATTTCTCCTGACAGAAAACTTCACCACATCGGTATTTTTTTTTAATTCATCAGTGGCGCGACAGCCGTACACGTCCCTGCGAATAAGCGGTTACTATAGCAACCATGACGTATTAGCATGAGCGCATTAAAGGTACAATTGTCGATTTTTCTTTTCGGACTATTAAAGAGAATGTGCAAATAAATAAATAAATAAAACGCGATAAAAAAAAACAAAAAAAACATAATTTCTCAGTATTGTGCTGAAAAATGATTTTCTCATAAAAAAACAAAAATAAAACATCGTCTCAGCACAAACAATCTTCCCCAATGACGCGTCAGAGCTAAAGCCATGACGTGCAGCTGCTGGTATTGATATACAAGGCAGAGGTTGATTTTGAGAGATGTGGAACACTCTGCGGAACACGCGAGCGTGCATGGGCGGTGTTCAGGAAAAAGTTATGACTTCTGCACAGCGGAATCATGGGATACGACACTCACAGGCTCCCGTGACTTTCCAGTCTCGGCACTCGTTGATGTCCACGTCGTTGTCCAGGTCCACTCTGATGCGGCCGCTGTGGGCGTGGTTGTTGAAGGTGATCTGAGATAAACAGCGTCACAACAATGAAGAAGAAAAGAAATAAAGAGAAGCGTTAATTTTTTATCATTTCTGCTCAATAATAATCAGGAAGGAATATTAGGAAACCGCATGAGGAAGTGTCTGGTGTATTTATAGAGACGGAATGGTCACGGTCATTATTTTTCCTACAAATAGGCCATAAAAAGAGGAAGCAGAGAGAGATACGGAGGAGTGTTGGTTAGGTTGTCGGGTGAACAGAAATAAAGGAAGGAGAATGTGTGTAGGGAAACGCTGCAGAGTCACGCGGACGCACCACGATGCTGAAGTCATAGCAGTCAGGAAGCTCGTGGTGCTGCACCGTCTGCAGGTTGATGGCCTTCAGCGTGAAGTACGCGTTCACCTCCAGCAACCTGAGCTCACGACCAGGAGGAGAAACAAACAGACGGGGAGGAAAAAACCATGTAAACAACAACGCTGTGGCGTCTGTGGCGCGCGGAAGCCGACAACCTCGCGCATTCGATTTATTTACAAGCCGCAGTAAATAAACGTCTTTCTTCCCTCCCTCTGTGCTGTATTTAACACATTTTCATTTTTGCCAAAGTTTTAAATCATAATAATTCGACATTATGGTTATGAACCACAACACGATAAACGCATCTAGTGTTTATGCGCTACTGAAATAATTAAGGAATTCCAGCTACAACGAAACTGCTGCATTTTTCCGATAGCTAGCTAAGGTTAGCATAGCCTAACTTGCTAAAATAGCTAGCTAAAGTGTTATACAGCACATCAAGTGGAGAAAACTTACTTTTACAGTAGAACATAAAAACATTTTTATTTGCTCGACCAAAGTGCCGGCTTTTCCCTTCAAATTGTCGATGTTTCACCACTTTGGCCTAATTTACATAAAACCTGCATTTTTAATTTTTGAACGATGTTCACAACGAAGCAAAACGCACTGCAAAAATGCAAAGGTTTCAGAATTGTATTCAAATGTGATTCTTATAATTCAAACATATACAAGTTAAATATTTTGTTAGCTTCATAGATGTCCAGTAATAATAATAATAATAATAATAATATTTTCGACCCAGTTACCGTTTGAACTGCAGAGTGAAGTTGGACAGGTGCGTGTCTTCCGCAGTGGATAACGGCTGGACAGGATAAATCTCGAGGCACTCTGCGGAAAAACAACGATCAAAACAGCAAAAATCGTTAATAAACGCTGAAGTTGACGTGACAAGCTGATGACGCAGGAAATACAAGAAATGACCCGACGTAAATAGCGCAATGTTGGAAAAACACCTGCAATAAATTAATGCTAACTTGCTTCGATTAGGCTCTTGCATCAGTAGGTCGCACCGATTCAGGGTCGAAAATTAAAAACTTAAAAAAAATAAATAAACTTTAGTAAAGCCGTTATAAAGGATTCGGTCCTTATTTCACACTAAATACTCAGATGCTGACGGCGCGCTCCTTCAGCGTTACCTTGCTCCACCTTGGCGTCGATCTCGAAGGTCTCGTTGCCCGGCGAGATGCTGCCGTTGTGGTAGAACTGCTGGCAGATCAGCAGAGGAGTGTAGAGGTGGCCGTCCTTCTCGTACGCATGGTTCCCCACCGTGATGTTCTGTAAACGCAGGAACTACCACAAGGACACGGTGAGCGTTACATATTGATCTCCACCGTGACTGAACACTGCAGGCTTTTCACAGCAGTGTAGACGACTTCACTAAAGGACGCGAGCGTGTCGTCCTGCACTCTAGATCAGATCAGCATACTCGAGGGCATTTCTACTGGACACAGTTTTAATGCTAAAAAAACCAACGTTTTTTAATAAAGGATGTGTAAAATGTTTACAGCTCAAGTACAAACTTTCAACATGAAAACAATCAGCCCTGGAACTTTATCGGAAAGGTTCGACATCCAGGTCACGGAACGTCCCCGTGTGCGCACAACCTACACACCACAATCTCTTCTCACCGTGGATTACAAACCTGCTAAACTGTTTTTTTTTCCACGTTGGCGCTCGTGCAACAATTTAGCCAAAGTGACAACTAATAAATCAAACTGATACGATCTCGGCGCTCCGCTTCACCCCAGCGAGCTCAGGGTGAGAGACACGCACGCGGTCACGCACGCCACACGCCGCCAGCTGCAGAGAGCCCTCAGGAACACGGCGTTCCCTTTCCAAACACGCCCAGCCACTTCTGCCCCACATTTCCTCAAACACCTGATCCTTTCACACAACACAAACGCCGACTTTGACTTTTACTACAAATAACGTATAAAAAGATCTGAGAGAGTATACACTGTGACACGATCACCGTATTACATCATCGCACTCAGACCTACTGTGGAGATCTAATCCTTCTGAATGATCTGAAATTGAATAACCACAAGAACAGTCGAGACAATTCACTGTAGGTTTTAATTAAAAATGTATTAATACTGAAACATAATTAGACATGGCTATTTAATTAAATTTACATCAGTTAATGAGAAAAGCTGTACAAGCCAACATGGGCGTGATTCAAAAATGCGACTTCGCAGCGTCACTGTGAGCAGTAAATCATTTAATACAATCACAACATACGGCTTGGTTTCTGTTCACAGCAGTGACATTGACAGTAATCTGGAACACGGGGACTTTGGTTTGCTGTCAACACAAAGAAATGTACCGTAAATGGACCATCAGCAGCTCTGCTTGTCTGGAAATACGACTGCTCAGGAGTAGCGATGCACTAGAACATCACAGCACTGTGCTCTGTGTGTGTGTGTGTGTGTGTGTGTGTACCTGCTGTACGATGTAGGACAGGTGTGTGTAGACCTCGTGTTGAGTGTACACAGCGTAGGCTTTAGCGTTGTGATCGGCGTAGTCCTTCAGGAACAAGTGCTTGAAGGTCATCAGGTTCTCCTCCTTAAACGTCACCACCATCTGATTACTCAGGCCAAAAGACACCAGCTGAGGAGACAGCGGACTTCAGCTAACGTCACACGAACAGATATCAGCACTTCCTGTACTGAGCGGAGTCAGCATGGTGCTTACTTAATCTCTCCCTTTCGTTTTGGTTGAAATAATGTCACTTTGATCTTCATAGAAATTCTGTCTACGGATGTGTGTAAATTTGTTCTGAAGAACATGCATGTAAAATAGCAAGGGGAGGAAGTTTGTTGGTAACTGATTTACACCCTGAAGACTACAAAAACCACACGCTTTCCGTTAGCTACATTAGCCTCGTAGCTGTAGCACAATGCTAAAGAAAGGCACTCCGTTTGGGGTCCCAGACCAGACTGATAAAAGTGTGAAACTGTCTAACTAATTTCTTCTCCAAACTGCTGCTTCACCGATTAAACATCTAAACAGAAGATCTGTTGCATTTAAGCGAAAAAAAAAAAAAGTTACGCCGCCCTCCAACATGAACATAATGGCTAAAGACGTAAATGTCCGACCTGCTCCTAAACCTTAAAGAGGGTTTGTTCAGCAGACCTGGATGGTGATGACGGCGATCTTGATGATCTGCAGCATCAGCTTCCATGGCTTCCTGCCACGAGCTCGGTACTTCTCGCAGGGGTTCATGAAGAAGTATTTGAGTTTCCTCCTGAAGCTCTCCACCTCCTGACGGGCCTGAGACTCCGCCCACAGCGAGCCGTCGTTGCTGTTAAAATCATTAAAGGCCAGGTAGGAAGCTCCCGAGTCATCCATGTCTGGACGGACACACACACACACACACTTACACTTACACTTCATGGGCAATTGGGCAAAAACATCATACAATGTAAACAGCATTAAAATATTTTAATAATGGAGGATAAACGGCAAGATCCCACAGATCAGGAGATTACATACGCGCTTCTCTAGAATGTCTACACTTACAATTATTTTTTCCCCCCTTTCTAAATTTGCACGCATGTACACGGAGTTGACAATTATATGACCTTGCAATTACAAACTATTATAATTATGAAAATGCAAATATTATTTTTAAGAAATCATACAAATTACGATTCCATTAAATACAACTACATTTACAATTAAAAATAAAATGAACAAAGAAAATATTTTTCTAAAAATATATATAAAATCTAATTAAATATTAAAACTCATTGTAAGTGTGAACTGAACCTTCTCTTATACAGCACCTTTAGCACTCGTCTGTCACTGAAGCTGCATGTAGTGAACTTTTAAAGCCATATAAAACGGTACAAACCCTGAGCGGACCATCCCAGCGGAACGGACCGGTACAGGGCAGTACCCTTTTATTCTGAACGTGTACGAGTCCATATATTAAATTCACCAAAAGACAACTCTGAATTCTACTATAAACTACTACTACTACTAATAATAATGCATATGGTCTGGAGCACACCGAGGAAGGCTGGAGACGGAGACAAGTAATAAATAAATTCAATCCAATGTATCAGGCGAATTTAAAAAGTCCAGTAAAAACAGTAAAAGTACAGTTCCTGCTCGTGTACAAGAGTTAAAGATGCCTTGAGAGATTGGTGTTTTCCTTCGGTCATATGATCTACACCTTCAAAATGTTCCGTCACCTGATCTGCAGGTTTAACAAACACGCACGTCACCTGATTACACCCGAGAGACCATGTACACCTTTACCTGTAGCACTAAACAAAACAAAACTGGATGTTTTTTTAAATGGTGGTTATATACACACACGTTTATTTTTTGTTTTATTTTAGTACGGTGATGGGAATTATATTGATACATTTATTGAATTTATAAATAAATACATAAATTGTTAGCTTGGAAATCTTGTCCCTTCTCGGCCTTTTTGCTCTCCAGACAATTTCGGTCCTTATGACATGATCAAGGATGTTCTTTATCTTATGTCGCACTTCTCACGTGCGACCTTCACTATGCAGAGAGTGCAAGTCTCCTTTCAGCTAGACAAAGGCATTTTTCTACTTATCTGTTCCCTTGAGAACACTATGACATAATATGTTTGTGTATAAATACTTCTAGACTTTCTTCATTAAATCAGACTGAGTTTAACATGAGCTTGTGTCTGTTTGCTCAATCTCCAAACGCTCGACACACACACACACACACACACACACAGAACCTGAATCGAAGCTCACATTAGCACGAACACAAATAAATTAAAGTTTGGAGTTAGTGTGTTCAGTGGAAATTTCTGGAATAAAAAGCTGTACAGTGATAAACAGCTAAAACAGAATTACACACATTTAAATGATCAGCTGGGCCCAGGGTGTACCCCGCCTCTCGCCCGAAGATGCTGGGATTGGCTCCAGCTTCCCTGCGACCCAGACGGATAAAGCGCTATAGATAATGGATGGATGGATGGATGGATGATCAACTGTATTTAACTAAATTGCTTGATGTTTATAAAATAAAGTCCATCCTTTAAACAAGACTGTGAAATTTATTTTACGCTGTGATAACCGGTCGCTTTTCTGAGAAACAGCAGGCATCAAATCACATTATAACCTTTATTATGTTTTAAATAATTACGCACTTGATTTGTTTAATTAGTTATAACTTAATTTGAGTGTTTAATGTAAAAATACTCGCTTTTTTTAGCCACCCGTTTAGCCACACGGCGTTCCCGCACCGCGCTCGGCGCCACACGGCGTTCCCGCACCGCGCTCGGCGCCACACGGCGTTCCCGCACCGCGCTCGGCGCCACACGGCGTTCCCGCACTCATCATCCAGGGTTCCTGCTCTGAACTCTAAACGGCAGGTATGGAGTAGGTCCTGCAGAGCAGCGCAGCCGGGATCTACAGAGCATCCACAGCAGCTGCTCTGCAGGACTTTGCTCCATACCTGCCGTTTTGCACATCACACCGCTTCCCTTCACGTTCACATTCACTCAGACCACTTGTGCACGCAGGGTTATAAATATTTAATATCCTGTACTGTTGGATTTAGAGTTGTTCTTACTGAACATGTTGGGGTGTAAGTTCCTGAATACTCTTGCTTGTACACTCTAGCTTTTGCATTGGACTGCGAATTTCCCTCTGGGATTAATAAAGTGATCCAGCTGTTGACCAATCGAGCTATGGAGCCATCCATCACCCAATTCCCATGCGCAAAAGAAACTGCTGAAGGTTTAAAATCAGGAGTTAATCATGGAGAAACAGGAGCCAGATCAGGGAGAAGAGCAGACCTGATCAGATCTGTACCTGAACTCTGACCTGAACAGGGTCGAATAACAAACTGCATCTCCAAGTCAGTAACCCAGCCGTGCTCCTCCATCCACCCGTCCGTCCCAAGACAAAGCAAACTCCCAGGACTTCAGTTCCATAAAGGGGGGGAGGGGGGGGGGGAGTCCTCAGACCCCCCCCTATAAGCTCAGGGGTGAGAAGCAGAGCTGAGGTGGAGATGAGACTCACCTGGCAGGTGATCACTTCCAGCTGAGCAGAACAGCGCGAGCCACGCGCCCTCCCGGATATAAAGCCTCCTGACTCCCTCAAGACGAAATTAAAGAGCGAAGAAAGGACAAAACTCTGAATTAAACATCTTCATTTGTCACTCAGTGCTCACTTCGACTTAGTTTCACACACACACAAAAATATAAAATCATGAATTAACGCCGTGACTAATCGCTCGGCTTCCTCGGCTGACAGTGATAAACACTGCACCTAATGTAACGCGCGAGAGCAAACGAAACCTTCCGGGGACGGAGTCAAGCGCCTGTCAATCAGAGAAGCAGCCCCGCCTCCTTCCACCGTTGTAACTGTTGTAACCTAGCAACCGTGTTGATGCCGGAAACGCGAGCCGCGAATTGATAGCAATGTTTGTCTAAACGCACTTTAAAAGGTAAATATCTCTTTTAACTTCTTACACAACGTTACTAAATGTCTTTTTACGCTTTTATAATAAATAAATCATTCAATTAAAACTTTAAATTTAGATTTTAGTGTCAAGTTTTCCGATTCAAGCCGTTTATCCGTTTAGCTAACTGAGCAAAGTAGTAAAGTGCACAATGATGTTTATATACATAAAACACTCGGAGATAGAAACCCAGAGGAGCTGTGAAAGTGTTCATCCATCATTTGGGTGTTTTTAATCTTATTATCATTTCATGCGTGGACATTTTCAACTTTTTCTGCAACCACTGTAAAATGCAAATTACAAAAACAAAAAAACGTTTAATGTGTGCAGGATAACATTACAACGATAGAACAATTAATCCATTAAACATGTGGGTGTGTCAGTAACACGCGTAATAATCACACGTGGAAAACACGTGAAACACTTGAATCCGAATGAGTATGAGGTCCAGTAAACACGTGATCGCGTTTGAAAGAGGAAAAATAAAAACGCATGGCCTGCAGGTGAACACTTAGGCTAATAGCTCAATTAAAAAATAACTCGATGTTTAATTGAACTAATCATCAAAACTGTATTTTTTTTAATGTGATTATAGAGATGGTGCTGATCCGATACCCAGGATCAATACCGAGCTGATACCAGCGCAAGAACAGAGCATCAGATCTCAGAGATAATCTTTCATTTGCATGTAACAAACGGAAAAGATTGAAATTGGATTTGGAAATTATGATTTTTTTGTAACTAGAAATGTGTGCATATACACACTGTTTTTGTTAGGACTTATTTTACTAATTAATTTTATTAATTTATTTTAAAATATTTTAGGATATTTTTACATCACTTATACTTCATTACACTTATTCGACTATGTTTATTATAATTGTAATGAGTGATTTTTGCCGGAAACCGTTGAAGTGAATTTTAAGTAGCTGTGATTTTGAGTAGTTTTTATTAAAAAAAATGCGATGTGTATCGATATCAGTTGATGATACTTAAGTTTTCCAAACAGTGGTGTCAAGTCATCTCTACCTTCGTGCTATTTTGTTTTGTAAATGAATTTCAGAGCCAGAATGTAAGTTAGTGTAATGAGATCTTTGACCCCTAGATGTCGCCATGTCCGTGTTTTTGCCTACAGCACCGCTGTAAGAGCTCCAGCACTCAGTGAGTAAACATACACTCGTGGGCGTCGCCGCCACTATAGCTGGGGTGGGCGTGTCTGAGGTGGGCGTGTCCCCCTCACGTTTCATAATTTTTCATTTGGCCCCCGCCACATTTAACATAAAATATGAGTTCACCCAGCGCTGTTTCTATTTTTTCGTGAAGGAATCCATTCCTCTTGATGGACATGAGAATACAC
>JAQQZU010000015.1:20537452-20554017 GCA_030068025.1 Parauchenoglanis punctatus | reverse complement strand
CTGTCTCTCTCAGGCTCCCTCTTTCTCACTGCCTCTCACTGTCTCACTCTCACTGTCTCTCTCGCCGTCTCTCTCACGGTCTCTCTCTCGCCGTCTCTCTCACTGTCTCTCTCTCACTGTCTCTCTCTCTCTCTCCCTCGCAATTCTTTCTGTCTCTACCATCAGACATTTTTCTCTCTCCCTTTCGCTCTTCCCCATGTCTGTTTTTCTATCTCCGCACTTTGTTTCTCTTTTTGACTTTCTCTTTCTGTCATCCTGTCTCTCTCTCCTTCATTCCAGCTTCAATATTTCTTCCCTCATTTTTCCTCTCTCCTTCTTTAATTCTCTTTCTATCCCTCTCTTTCAACTCTAGCATCCTTACCTTCTTTCTTTCTTTCTCCTTCTTTTCCTGTTCATCTTCTTTTCCTTCCCCTTCTTCTAACTTTCACTCTCTCTACCTTTCTATTTTTCTATCTTTCTCTCCCCCACTCTCACTCACTGGGAAAGCTCATACAGTATATATGATTCACCAGACCAGAGTGTGTGTGTGCGCGCGTGCGCGAGTGTGTGTGTGGGTTGTGTGTGTGTGTGTGTGTGTGTGTGCGAGTGTGTGTGTGGGTTGTGTGTGTGTGTGTGTGTGTGTGTGTGTGTGTGTGTGTGTGGTTTGTGTGTGTGTGTGCGCGAGTGTGTGTGGGTTGTGTGTGTGTGTGTGTGTGTGTGTACTGTCTGTCATCAAGCTCTCTCTGATGAGCGGCGGTTTTCAGATGAGCTTCCAAACATCTCTCAGACAGAGCGAGAAGAAAGAGAGACATCAAACAGCTCTCGGTACTAATAAACCCAGATTAAACACTGTGAAGGGCACTGCATCAGGGGAATGTCCACACACACACACACACACACATTTACAGTACAGTCCAAAAGTGTGTGTTCACTACCAGTGTCAGTTTTCAAAGAAAAAATATTTCTTAAACAAGATTCTATCATTCTTCACTAATATGAACCCAAAGCAATGGTTAACTCTTTACACACAGAGAAGTGTACTGAGTGTGTTAGGCATTAAAGGACTACATAAATAAAAATATACACAATGTACACTGACAACTTCCCTCAAATGTATTTATTCAGCCAAGAGCTGATAGTTGGTGTGATAAATTTGTTTCTTTACATTTAAACTGGAGCTGCATGACTAACTCGGCTAGTGTACTATAAAGGACGGTGTCATGGGAGTGATGTTAGCCTTGTGCAAACTGCTTACTCAAATCATCTCACTCACCTCTGTATGCTTTAAGCCACGCCTCCTACCTGTTTATGGAAGGAGTCTCCGGTGTCAGTGCACAACTACGTTTTCTGACACCTACAGGACAGAGGAGTTTACACTTCTTTGTGGTTTCTCAGTTAAAAAACAAGCTGTGAGCTGTGTGTAAGTGTAAGCTGCGATTTTCTTTTTTTGTCTTATTAACTTCGAGAGAGACTTGTTTCATGGACATTAAATAAGAATAAAAAGCATGACTTGTTCTATAACAAATGTAAAATTGTAAAACTGCACTGGAGAATAAAACACTTTATACTCAGGTGAAGTGAATAACACTGATTATCTCGTTACAGTGGCACCTGGAAAGGGGTGTGATATGTTAGGCAGCAGGTGAACAGTCAGTTCTCGAAGCTGATGTGTTGGAAGCAGGAAAAATGGGCAAGTGGAAGGATCTGAGCGACTTTGACGAGGGCCAAATTGCGACGGCCAGAGGACTTTGTCAGAGCGTCTCCAAAGCAGCAGGTCTTGTGGGGTGTTCCCGGTGTGCAGTGGTTAGCACCTACCAAAAGTGGTGCAAGGAAGGACAACAGGTGAACCGGCAACAGGGTCATGGGCAGCCAAAGCTCATTAATGTCCATGGGGAGGTGAAGCCCAGCCTGTCTGGACTGATTCCACAAAAACGCTACTCTGACACAAACCACTGTAAAGGTTAATGCTAGCTATGATAGAAAGGTGTGCAGCGCAGCTGATAATAGATATCTATAAAACAGATAATGTGTTAGATACGATCCAAACTGTAATGAGAACCTGCAGCTGGTCACTTTTACTTTATTCATTGGTCAAGTCCTCAACAGCTTACTACCGCACTGATTAGTGTCTTATTCTGATGTGTACTATTCAGCATTTAGGCCATTTATGACTTTTTCTCTTGAGAGTGTATTGTCGACTCCATCCTTGCTTTCTCTCGACTCCACATTCACTTCATCTGTGAGTTTGTGGATGAAGCTGTGGGGGGGCGCCGTGGTTCAGGTGGGCTGTGAGCAGACACAGAGAGAGAGCCAGAGATAGTTTTTACGCATTCTGAAAGAAGAAAGGGGCAAAAGTTCACACTGGCAGACATTCTGGTTTCAGATATCAGGCCTGTCTGAGAAACACACTTCAGCGTTCAGTCTTTGGCTGTTGTTTTGGCTGCAGCAGCTCACACAGAACATTATTCACTCATCACCACTTATTTATGCTCACCTTTCATTTTACACCACGTGTCGAGAGAGGAAATAAGAGGATCTTTCTTCCTACAGTAGTGAAGTACTTGGCTACAAAGCAGGCAGGAAGTTTCTGAGGAGAGTAATGATTATCTTGCCACATCCTTCCTTTAATTGAGAAACCTCTTACAACCTTTTTTTAATTCAGTAGGTAGACACGAAGCGACTAAACGAAAAGGAATGTTCCTAATCATTCTTGTTAGTTCCCAGGGGATTCCCAACTAGACATTCACAGAAGCAGTCTTTTTACCTAAGGTTAGAGCCATTGAGAGTTGGGTTTCTTCCTTATTTTTGGCGGCATCTCATTAGCTTTGCATATTCCAGTAAGTATGAAGGTGCCACATTAGCGTCATGACTTTGAACAAGGGTGCAACTTTACTTAAGTTGGTTCTGATAAAGGTTCAACTTCAGCTGGTGGCCCTGGTCAAAGGCACAGTGTTATTGGCTCTAGATAATGGCACAACTTCCACTTAGAACAAGATGTCTACCTCAGTTTGGTGGTCCAAGGCAAGGGTGCTTACTTTACAGAGAACTTCATCTTATTGACCCTAAGAAAAGCTGTCTTCTACTTGGTGGCTCTGAAGAAGTCCTGTTTATTGGCCCTAGATAGAAGTTTATCTTCAGTTAGTGGTGAACAAAGCCTGAAGTCTTCTTATTGGTCCTTGAAAATGGTGCAGCTCATTGGCCTCAATCAAGGGGGCAACTTCAGTTTGGTGGTTCAAGGCAAGGGTGCTTAAATGACATGAATTTGACAAGCACACAACAACCTAGTGACCCTAAGGAAAGATACTAATTTAATAGCCTTAATTCCAGTTTATTGATACAAAGTGATGTTTTTTCTTTAGTTGGTGGCCAGACATAATGGCGGATCTTAAGTTTGGAGGATCCAGATAAGAATGCAACTTCAGTTCTTTGGACCGCCAAGATATTGTCGAGATCTTGTTTATGTGCTCGTGAACAAGATCTTAATAAGACTTTGGTGGTCTAAGGCAAAGGCACTGACCGTAGTGACTCTAAGAAAAGATACAACTTTAACCTGGCATCCTTAGAGAAGGCCTCAAACTCAGTTTATTGGCCTTAGATAAAGGTTTGAGTTCAGTTGGAGGCCCTAGGCAAAGGCAGAACTCGAGCTTACGGGCTTTAGGTAAAGGACTTCAGTTTGGTGGTCAATGGCAAGGGCCATAGGTAAGTCGGCTTCCTTTTGCATGGTTAATGTTTGTTGTTTTGCCGAGGGTTGGTCTGAAGCAATACTGGTGACTAAATATTCCTACATTATACTATAAAGGATTGTTTGTGCCACTGTTCTCATTTTCACCCACACTTCTTTTTATCAGCCCCAACCCTAGACTGGAGGGGTAATGGCAGTTTTATGAGGGTTGAACATGGTTTGGAAGCTATTGCTACCTGATCCACACCACCTGTCTGAGTTTCAAAGCTCTGAGAGCACAGGGAATTATGTAGTTCCCACTCCATTGGAAGTTTTCCAATTAGTAAGGCTGCATGGATGTTTTTCCGGTGTCCCTCAGAAAATGCACAGATGCACAAAGATTGTTTGTCATGGGTGAAGCTCAATATTAGGTGCGTGTGTGTGTGTTTTGACAGATACTGCGGCTCATTCTGAGCTAGTGTTTGATTCGTAGTGCTCATTTATACAGACCTGGATGCAATCTGACGAGAAAGCGTTACTTCAAAACATTACTTCATCTCCAATCACATCAGTGTAGAATGACGGAAGCCCCGCCTCAGTCTGTGTCCTATTGGCTAATATATGACCACAGGAGAGGTTTCATACATTTTTTTTGTGTGATGGAGTATAATAACAATAAATATATGTGAGGAAAAAACCCTCAGTGCAAGTGAAAAATAGTCTGGACTCAAATATGAAATATATATATATATATATATATATATATATACTTTATTATGACCATATCTTTTTCAGTATAAAGTATATCTGATTTAGTGACAGTTTCATCATATTAGGGCTGTCCAATGAGTTGAAACACAACATTTTGTACAATTTTTCCAAGTTGAATCTGAGACAAACGAAGGAATGTTTTCACAATAAAATGAGCAGCTGACACTGTACATTAAATCCAGTACCTTTTTCCACGTGTGTATGAGTGGATCCTTAATCCCTGACCCAGGATCAGTTCTAAAGTCATCCTCTGTACAACAGAGGACAGAACTCTAAAGAGAAATCTGATCACAGATCAGTGCTTGAAGCCGCCTCACACGATAAACAAAACGGTACGGTGTTATTTTACTGGCAAAAGATGAGGATTGAAGAAAATCTGTTCAATTTGAATTTGTAAACGGCTAAAAGGAAATCTGCGTTCTCACTTTTGCCAGCAAAATAATGCCGCGGTACATCAGTAGCCTCCAGCTCGGTTTTCCAGGAAAAAGAAAAAGAGATAGCGCTGGTATTCACATCGCGGTACAATGATTTAACGGCGCTAAATCAGCCTGCATTCACGCTAGTATGTCGTCGTATAAAACTTTTCGCGTCTAAAATCCGTTTTGCTCCAATTCAGATTCAGCAAAAGGACTGACGGGTGTGAAAGCAACCTCAGAAACATTAATAACAGGAACATTGACCTTTCTGTTAGGACATGAAATTCTCAAACTTCTTCCAAACAGGTTTAACGCACGATTATACACAGTTTTCATATTAGCGTCAATAAATGAAGTCCACAAGGATGAATTCACAACTGTGAGAGCAGCTGCCAAACAGAAAAAAACCAACCAACCATGTGAGCATCATTAAAATAATCTCTATTTACACACATAAATACAGATGAATGAAGCAGATGCATATTCAGGACTGTAAAGCTTTTGACCATGCAGCGTTCAAGAAACTAGCACATGTACGAACCCTCACACTTCTTAACGTACCGCTTAAGTTGCCTCGATTCATCCGGCGCGCGCGCACACACACACACACACACACACACACACACACACGCAAAAAAGAAATCACCTTATTTATACAATTATTAATTTTAAGCCCCGAATGCTACGAGGCAGCTGAGAAATGTTTAAATACACACACATGGAAACGTAAGCTGTCAAAAAAATATAGCATTCTCCGATTATATTTACACTTGTATCTGATAAATACTGACAAAACTGTTTCCCTGGACAGTGGAGAAAATGTATTCCACACGTACCTGTCGTTAGCAAACACACGACCAGCTGTGTTTATTTTCCCAACGTGGCGTAGGAGTCAAAAATAATTAGCAGAGTGAAGAACAAATAGGCTTCAGATACGGTTCAATTATTCTCTACATGCTAGTTTTAAATAACATCAGAATAATTAGCGTTTATTTTCCGCTCTGGAAGCTTGACACGCTTCCATTATTACATTTAACGCAAACTAGGCTTGCACGTCTACAGAATAAGAAACAAGATGATATCCAGGGGAAGGTGCTGATGACATCACCACAATATTTTTACTAATATGCATTAGCCAGCTTGCTAGAGAACTTGGCTCCTGGTTTTATTTACACATCAACATGAGCTAATTTGTATGTTAGCATGCATACTGGTTGATCAACGTTTCTTCGCTTGACAGAACTGCACTATGTACATCCTATAGCTACTTCTGGAGACATACTGATTCAGTTAGCTAAGCTCGCCAAGCGCAGGCTTGCGTTTCCGTAGCTAGCAAGCCGAGTAAGTGTTGTTGAGGGAATAAGCTAAGAAGTTCAAATAAATAATTTATGTTATACTTACAGTAAAAGGTAAGATGTTGAAATTTGCGATTGGCAGGTGTATTTAAGTTTATGTGGAAAGTTAAGCCCTGTAATGTGGTGGGGAAGCTGAAACTTTTAGGATGTTTAGGGGAGGATATGATTCAGAGATTTGGGGGTGTAAGGCTTGAGGCTTTTAAAGCCTTTTATTTGCGGGATTTCTGTACTGATTACGGATTTTACAGATCCTATGGTCTGCTAGCTTAAAACCTTTCGGGTGTAAGCGTTTCAGGAGTTTAGTTATGTAGTTCATTTACAAGAGTAAGGATGGTTTTAGTATTTCTGGGGTTTTTATGGTTTAATGTACGGAATATAAGCATGTTTAAGGTTTAGTAATCGAACCTGATGACCTGAATCCCCAGCCCTGCCTAAAAAGCTGGCTTTGTAAGTGCATTGGTTTACATAATTTTTCTGTACCTCGATAGAAATAATAAAAATGATTTACAACAAAGTTCTCCACAGCCTTAAGTACCACCTTTACACAATTAAGGCACCTGGCTCACCCCTCAGGGCTCAATGGCTTCTTCTAATAAGAAGTAAACGGCGACAATACCAAATGTAACAAACCGAACCAGATGACGAGGAACCCGAGAAGAAGCCTCAGAGGCCTCGACAGTCAGATATTTAAACTTAAGGAATGTCAGTAAGTCCGTCGTGTGTGTGAGTTGATAAGAAGTGCAGTGTCTGAGAGACCAAAAATCCAAAACCTGACGTAAAGTATTTAGCATTTTAGTACCCAACGTTGAGCTTGTTCTTGTTCAGCTCTCGTTCCAGGTTGCCGATGAGCGCGTCAATGCTCTCCTGAAGATCTCGCAGGTTCACCCTGTTGCTCAGAACAGGGCTGATCTCCTGAATCTTCATGAACGCCTGATATGTGTGCTCTTTGGCTCGGTGCTCTTCCCGCTCCACGAGCATCCGATCATACGATGTTAGCAACGGTGTGTTCTCAATGTCCTGCTGTTCAACAATAACGTCTTCCTTAACATCATTCTTTTGTTCTTTCTCCACTTCTATTTGTGCATGTTCTCCACCCTCTAGCACTTTATCATCCTCTTCCCCTCGTTCCTTTTCCTTGCCCTCATCCGTCTCCTCTTCGCTTGGCACGTCTGCGTAGTCGGCTTCCTCTTCCTCCTCAGGACGCATCGGACGCAGGTATGTCTCCTTGCAGTCGCTCCAGTCTCCGGCGTAGCGGTTGCTTGGACTGTCCAAGCGCCCAGGACGGGGACGCAAAACTCCCGCTAGCTCGGCGTCGCTCAGGTTTAACACCTGAGGGCGCTCTTTTCTTCTCCTCACCAGGGCGGGAGATGAGAGCTTGCTCTGGATATCCGCAACTGAAACAGCAACGACATGAAAAAGAGAAAGGGAAGGAGATTTAGTGCAAAGACAAATTAGCTAACACGCACAAAGAGCATTTGCTAGCAGGAGCATGCTAGTGCAGGAGTGTACTGAAAAGAATTTGGGGAAAAAAACATGCATTAGAATCGCACGCAGCATCAACACTTTTTCAAATAAGCAAGCGTCACACACAAAAAACCTAAATATTTCAGTTATTATCCAAACCAGCTAATGCTAACTTTCTTAAAAACAACCTAGCTAAGAAATAAAACAAGCTCCTTTTTCATTTTATGTTCTAAAAAAAAAAAAAAAAAAAAAAAAAACCCCACACACAATTAGATTTGTAGTTTCTGAAGCCTCTGTGAGGTGAGAAGTCTGAGGTAAAAGGAAAACTAACAGGGTATTTCAGCATCATCTGTAACCTAGCATATCTGACACTGAGCTAACGGTAAAAGCTACATGAGCCACGGGACACACATATTCTTCCACTTTCCCTATGCTAAAGAAGAAGCTCACACCACACCAGTCCAAACCATTTCTCTGTATGTTACCTGCCTGGCTCAGCTCGCTAGGCCAAGCTAACCTCTCCGCTCACTTTAGCTGCTGCCTACATGGGAAACCGACGATGCAGAACACACAAAAACAAACAGCATAAATATGTTAAAATGGCTATGATTCATCGCAAACAAACGAGAACACAAAACAGCATGAAGGCGTTAATGCTGGGAAAGCATGCACGAAAACAAACAAAATAGCAGGGAAAAAGAGCAGAAAATCTTTTTAGCAGAATTAGCTTCTGGACGTTAGTGTCAAAACACATCTAGCATCATAAAACAAGGATTTTAGTCATTTTCTAGCTAGATTTGTGCTTCATCCTGAGGTAAATGTACTGTCTGACCACTTTAGCATGCTATTTTATAATAACTGCCATCATAATATTTAAAAAAGAAAGCACAATCTTGATAGCGAATGTTAGCTAACTATAGATCTGAGTTTCTGACTCAGATATGACTAAGCCTCTGACCGTTGCAATGTTAGCAAATTATTAGCAATAAGTACCAAAGTTAGCATTAGCGTTTGTCCCTCACAGTTAGCACAGTAGCTGGCAGCCGTGAGCAGTGAATTTGGTGCTTTGGAGAAGCGTATTCCAGAATCTTTCTGGCAAAAGGTTTGCTAGCAAGGTAAAAAAAAAAAAGGATTTTAGAGATTTTAAACGATTTTTAAAGGCTAAGGATAAAAAATAAAATTCACTGCTAGGCATAACAGCGTTGAGTATCCTTTGTAGGTTATCTATTCCAAACACAAGGAGACATGCACGCTCTGTTGGTTTAGAAGGTCAATCCAGGGTTATAGAATAAACTAAACCCACACACACACACACACACACACACACACACACACACACACGGCTGTGTCCCCGACAGGCTAAAAATACCCTCACACCCACACTCTGGCCTCTCCCACATTTTTTTTTCTTCCTTCACTGTCGTCCATTTTGTGATAAACAAACTCAGACTGTCCACTTCCTCTTTAGCCTACAAACCTACAAAATTACACACCTAGGTCTATCCTCTAGCTAACACAAGGCTGTTTCACCACCACCCAACAACCCCAGAGCGTGTTTCTGTGGAAACGTGCCCTCTGGGAGGAGGATTTCAGTAAGGCGCTAGCGTCTCAGGGTGAAGCGGCTAAGCACAGGGCTAAAGGTTAGGTCAGGAATGTGTGTAATTATAGAGCGAGCTTATTGCATTTTTCCCTGCTGGAAGTGGAGCCAAGGGATGGTAACTTTATATAGTGCCTTTAGCAAAACACAAGGCAAGTTTTCATGGAGAGAAAAACAGAAATGTGATTTAAATTAACGCTAAAACAAGCTAAAGCGTGAGGCGAAGACATAGCAGAAAATGATTTGTCTAACTGCGCGTAGCTGTTCCTATTGGAGCGCTAAACGTTATTTACTTTGGAGTAGATATTACGTCACCACGACTCTGCACTCACATTTTTTCAGTAGCATTTAACATTCAGTAGCTAGCTAATTCACAGGCAGCTAACAAGTGAGTTAGCATCACTAGTTTTAACTAGCGGTTTGACCATGTATGTAGATTTTACCTCAGAAACAATAGCAAATATTTTAACCTACTGATACTGCTTATAACTTAAATCACAGACAGTTTTGCTGTTAGCAAAACAGCACTTTGCTCCCTAAATCAGCACACTCAGCAAAATTATGATAGACAATACAGAGATGCTAATGCTACATGCTATATTTTAAAGAATAAAATAGAGATGCTATACAGAGACATGCTAGTAAAATGGCTAACTTCCATTTATAGCATTTATGTTAAGAGCTTTTCATGCTAACAAGTTATAATCATTGAGGAAAAATTGTCAGACGTTTTCAGGAGCGTTTATGCATATTTTACTTCAGAAAAATTATATAAATTAAATAAATAAATAATAGCACAGCTCACAGACAGCTAACAGCTAGTTAGCGGTACTTTTGCTGCCTAAATCAACACACTTGGATAAAACCTGATGTTAAACACGTTTAGCATTACAAGCTAAACAGTGAAAATCAACAGCAAAATTAAAGGCTAACGTAAAAAAGATCTATAAAGACACGTGCTAAGAAGTGACTAGATAGCTACCGTGTTCACGCTAACGAGCTTGGAAAGAAGTAGCCGAGGTCACTGGTGAGCGTACGCAGCTAGTATAGCTAGTAGTTAGCTTGCACTGCTACTCTAATCTGACAATGAAGCCGCAACAGGCAAATAAAATTTAAATACATTTTAAACAGAAGTGGTGTGTATAAATCGTACAGCGTTCTGTAGAGTATGTTTTGGCTGTTATCCTTCTCACGCACACCCACAAGGCACAAACTAGAAGCGACACAAGAGACTTGTCGCTTGCTAGGGGTTAGCTTGTTAAAATATTCCTGGGAATTCTCCAACCATGACGTTGGAAAACCTGAACTGATCCAGTCTCACACCCAGAATGCACTGCTACGCTGACAGGCTTTGTCATCTCTCCCTTTCTCCAAAGTATCAATCACAGATTAGCAGGAATCCCGAGGGCAGGCAGCTGTTTCACGCCCCAGCGGTTGAGCTGCAGCTCTTCGGGATAAACGCTGCCCTCAGGGGACGGGATTCCTCGCGTGGTCCCAGACCTCCAGGGTTTTGGTTTACTTTACATTTCTCTCTGTGCCTCCGCCTCTCTCTCTCTCTCTCTCTCTCTCTCACATGCCATTGGAGAAGGTTAGCATGGCTGTTTGATCTCCCATATGGAAGCAGATCTGTTTGCACTATGTTTAGGAACCGAAGGAACCAAGGGCGTATCAAAGAGGCCTCAAAAGGGACAAGCGGCTACGGACCACAGAGATGAAACTCTATCTGCGATATTTCAGTGATCTGTGTTATGTAAGGAATAAAAACGCTGCCAGTGCCGTACTGTTTTAGGGGTTACCGTTACCCTGTTTACTTATAACAGCATGCCTTGAGATGTTTTATTCCTCCTATACCACCGTAATTTGCAACAATACATTTTTTTTTTTATTTAAAATGACACACCATACTAAACCAGTACCTGATTTCAGGTTTCCTGTTCGTGTGTGTGTGTGTGTGTGTGTTCTTACCCGGCCACAGCTGCAGCAGATAGTGCAGAACCTCGATGTGCTTTTTAAAGTGCAGAGCGCTGGCTAGCTCCTCCGAGTCCATGAACACTCGGTTAGCGAGGCCCGAAGCGTCCTGTCTCTGACTGAGCAGAACAGGTCCGAAACACACCGCCAGGTTCTGACACGTCATCTTATTCACCTCGTGATGGGATGCGACACGCTTCAAGTGGTCCAGAAGTTTCCTCAGAGTCATCTAGAAGAAGAAGCGACATAAGAGTGAGTCACAAAGCTTCTGTAATTGGTTTCCTAATTAATAAGCAAACTAAAGACTGATATGATTCCAAGTAAAGAATCTTTTAGAATGAATGAACCATTGATTTTTTTTTGCTACAGAGCACCAAGGCATTCTAGCCAGTTTTATAAATAAATGTTTAAATACCTGGCATGTTCTAGGTAAGAAGCAAATAATAAGCAGTAATTTGAATCGTGTACAGGAAAGAACTCTTGTAGACCAAGCACTAATCTAGCAAAGTCCACTTGAGCAGATAAAGCGGTGGATCGAGATGAGGAACCACTGTGAGGATATGCTGATACAACATGTTTATACAGAAAAACTTGAAATATGAACTCTTCTGAAAGTTTCTACTACCTTCTCGACCTCAGGAAGCGTCTCGAGCAAATCTGAGGCGTGCTCCGAGTCGGAAGGGTCGTTCTCACAGCCGCCGCTTCCGATAATCAGCGGCCGCCTGGACATGGTGTCCAACACGGCTTCGTACAGAGGCTTCGAGATGAGAGGATGAGGCAGCTCCCTCAGATAGTCTTTAAGAACACCTGAAGGAGAAAAAGTACGAGGGACAAGGAGAGAGAGAGAGTGAGAGAGAGTGAGAGAGAAACACAGAGAGAGAGAGAGAGAGAGAGATTTATGATGTTAGATGAACAGAAAGAGACACAGAACCTTAAGCTGACTTGAAGCTGTATCCGACCAACGACTGCAACAGGCCGAAAAATAAAAGAAAAGAAAATTTAAATGTAAAGAAACAGAGTGACAGTATACACACACCATGTAAAATGGTTATCAATGTTTATAATATAAAAAAAAAATAAGGAAAAATAGGAAAAGACTGACATACATAATCATTTATTTATATATATTTATAATAAATATTTCTAATAATTTTGCCGCAGACAAAAAAGAAGAAAAAATATAAAGGAAGAAAGTGAGAGCGTACATACAGCACGGAACAATTTATAAATAATTTATATAAAAATTAACATAATATATGATGCATATTTGTAATAAATATTAAATGGCTGAATGAGTCACGGTGTAGAGATAACTGAGCTTACTTTCTGTATTTATTTTTACTGTTTTTGCTCCTTGTGACTGGAATAACAGACAGGACGCACTGGAACACGACACTCTGGTACTAATTAGTCATCTTTAGTTCCTTATAACTGGTACCGCTTTGCCTTTTTAACGGTTGCTAGCTTTATTTTTAGCTCATGCTTGTTTCTGTATTGTACAGTATTTCTGTTTATGCGTGCTTTGTTTATCATGTATGCTTTAACTGTCTCACTGGATTCTATTTCTTTATCCTTCCCCAACCAGACATGGGCAATATGACAAACCGATCACATCACCATCCTTTTTTCCCACGATACACTTCTAAGATATTGCAATACCCACTATATCACAAAGAAGTATTTCCATTATAATTATTATTTGAGAATATTACAGTGAGAAGAAATGAAATAAAATACAATCATGTTAAGGAAAGTGATAAGCGAATTTAAGCACTTAAAGGTTTAAAAACGGTAAAGATGTAAAAGAGACTGGATGTGTGGGTCATTTATTTTCACTATTAATATTATTCATAACCATTTTTGCCTCTTTTAATAATAACAGAACACGTGACACCTAACAGAGAAGCAGCAATGTAGCTACAGATAAAGGGTGTACAAACTTTCGCACTTCATGACTTCATTTACAGAGAGTTTTACCTAAACAGTCCTAAGAGCTTCCGGTGTTAAGCTATAATTTAGTAAGCGCTGCATCACACGAAGGAAAAGGAGGCATAACATCAGCGGAGGTGTTTAATACACGGCTGCTTGGATACGGCTGCAGCTGCGTGAGGCGCGTCGGGGTTAGCGATGCCGAGCGTGTGTGTGCAGACGCAGCAGAACGAGAGCGTGTGCCTCCAGGACACACTGAGACACCTGACAAATTACAGCGAGGCTAATCTGCTAAAGCAGAGCCATTATTCAGCGCCCGCTCCACTCTTCTCCCCCGCCTTCCTCTCCGAGAGCCCAGACTTGGCAGCCGGAGGGAAGCTCATTGTTGTGGTGACTTCTGAGAGACGCTGGAATTCGTCCCGGGACGGAGAGAGCGCGTTTTCACACCTGAGCATTCAGTCTCACAGTGAGCGACTTTATAAACGCAGAGCCAGGCGGGAAAGCAACACTGCTAATCGCGAGACTCGATCCGAGACCTGGACGCTTACGCTAACCCGGGGGTTTTGAAGCTTCCTGAGCAGGGTAATCAGTTCTGCAAGAGTGAAAACGAGACGGATAAATAGGGTCTGAAAAGACTTGGAACTTTATTCGATCAGGCCACCAGGCAGGGAGGGAGCTACGGGCTAGCGAATACGCTTGGCTAGCGCCGGTTCCGATTAGCAGACTCCAAAAAAGTAGAGTCAAAGATGGCAGGACTAGAAATAACACACACACAAACACACACTCTGTGCTGTTTTGCTGAGCCAAATAATAATTCATTAATCAAATCTGATTAGAAATTAGCCAGGATTAGCCAGGCCACAAACAGTTCAAAAAGTTCATAATGTTCATAGCACATAGCAAAACAAGGTACTTAAGCCATTAGCTAAAAATCCATGAAACTATACATCCTTTAGCATATTCGCATATTAGCTAAACAACATATAAGGTAGTGGTTTAGCATTTTGTCAGCCTTCAAAAGGCTAAGCTAACCAAGTTACCTCAAGTTATTATGCGCTACCGTGGAAGGTTAGCAAAAAACAGCCTGAAACATTATTTTCTTTTATCTTAGCATAGGTCTTAGCACTTTGGCTTTTTCTGGGTTGTGTTAAGAAGAGACGATGAGTTTTTTTCATCAAAATACAACATTAGCAACGTGTGACATTCTCAGTGACTTAGCATATTCTCCTCAGGCCCATTACTAGCATGAGTTATTAGCAAATTTTGCTAGGAATTCTAGGTTGGGCTGATTTCTTACCTAGAATTTCTTACACACTCTTTATATGTAATAAGATTAGCACAGACATTTCTAAAATGCTAACAGCACAGTAATAGACTGCTGAAAACTTATTAGCAAGTTAGCATCTTTTGAAAGTATATCTGGGAATTCAGGGGAATGACAATTAGCCTGAAACAGCAGGAAACACTTGATTTTGTCTTTGTTGCTATGGAAGCACGCATATGCTGCTTACACTTCTCTGAAATGTTGTAGTACGTTCTTTCACAAGGTTTCTGCTTGTTCACAAAACATTTTTGCGTGGAGTTTGGAAACGCTTTCACAGTTCAGCAATATTTTTACATGAAGGAATGTTAGCAGAAATGCTAACAGTCCACTGCTAGATTTATTTAGCATCAAATTAGCATCCTTTCTAAAAACATTATTTCGTCCTTATTGCTATCAATTACTTAGTTGAATATTACAGTTCCAGGAACTTTCTCAAGTTTCCCGCTTCTTCGCAGGACGTTGCGATAACTTTTTTAACATTTTAAATTTTGTAATTTGAAAAAAAAAAAAAAAAGTTAAACCTTTACTCAAGCAGTCTGACAGGATGCTGTTTAATGAAAGTTCACAACCAAGCAGAAAAACACAACTCAGCATTGTAATATTGTTTATCGAGCCTGTGTTGCCGTAGAAACGGCTAATTTCTGAGGTAATTACCACCTTTCCTGATAACACCTGGTCTTTTCTTTGCTGATGCCAGGACAAAATGGCCGCAGGGGAAACTGTAGACTTCTAAAAAGCAGCGAGATGCAGTTAGCTTAGCATTGCATTAGCATTAGCACTCTTTTCTCTGTGAGACGTGTGACCCGTCCTTCCTCTCAAGCAGCCGTGACCCACACTTTTAGACACCTCCTTTGACAAACACACACTCGTACAACCCTGATAACTCACTGAGTCCTCTATATGTGTGTGTATGTGTGTGTGTGTTTCTCCCTTCAGAGAAGGTCAATGATTAACGTACTATGACTAGGCTGCTCTCTGCCGTGTTTGTACAATTTCTAACACCCTTCCCCCGGCACACACACACACACACACACACACACACACACACACACACGCACACACACGCAGAGCTTATAAGGACAAGGTCATGACTGTTGGGAAGGCAGGTGGCAGTTCTTTTAGCAGGTGCGAGAAGTGTTTTCACAGTTTGACCGACATGTCTCACACACACTCTGTCCCTGACTTCTGGCATGCCCCCCTCCCCCACCCCCCGGCTTTGTCGCTGTTAGCACTCTGCTAATGCAGCAGGCGTGAGTCAAATACCATCTGTGTGTGTTCACACACAAAGGGGCCACTTGTTAATGACTTTTTGTGTCTTTGCAGGACACACACACACACATACACACACACACATACAGACACACATGCACACACACACGCACACAGGGAGGTGGAAGAGGGCAACATATGGAAGTCAGTATTCAGAGCCACAGTTTGTCATTCCGAAGGACGGAGAGGGTGTGTGTGTGTGTGTGTGTGTGTGTGTATGTGTGTGTGTGTGTGTGTGTGTGTGTGTGTATGTGTGTGTGTGTGTGTGTGTGTATGACCCCTTCTCTAAGTGCTAACATGGCAGGTCCCCACTTTTTTGCCCCATTCTTTTTTCTTTGCCTCTTCAGGCACCTTTCTACCTCAAGAGTTCTGGAGCTGCACAGTTCCTGGTGTGGTTCTCTGAGTTCCTGTTCTGTACCCCAAACACTCAGCACTGCCAAGGAAAATTACGACTCAAACTGAGGTTCATGAGGAGACCGAGGTGACGGCTTTCACACAGTTCAGGCTGAAGTTTACGTTTCGTGTGATTTGGCGCCAGATTTCACATACGGACTTTCAACCTGGGAAATAGCACGTGTGATTGTGTGTGTGTGAGTGTGTGTGTGAGGGTGTGTGCGTGTGTTTGGATGCACGTACACCAATAACCGTTTACCTATACCCGATGAGATAGCTCTAGACAAGCGTGCCAGACATGTTTCATTTTCTTTTATTCTGTGTGTGTGTGTGTGTGTGTGTGTGTGTATGTTTGTGTGTGGGTGTGTGTGTGAGAGAGAGAGTTCAGTTTTTCTTCAGGGGGGGTAAGTGTGAGAGATGTATTCATTTCAAACAGAGA
>JAQQZU010000015.1:20424703-20435325 GCA_030068025.1 Parauchenoglanis punctatus | reverse complement strand
AGAGAGAGAGAGAGAGAGAGAGAGAGAGAGGGGGGATGGGGGGATGGAGTCCAGAAATAGAAACAGTTAAGCCTATATGTGAATTGTAAGGCATTCTCATATGATCAGGATTTCACAGGGTAAGCATGCACATGAGCAGAGGTGTAGGAGATTGTAGTCATGGCTCTCAGTTTCCTCACAGGGTTCAGTCGGATGCTTTTAACCTAAAGTACCATCAATACCTTGGCAAAAAATAAAAACAAAGTAATAAAATGATGAATTTTTTATTTTTTTTTTTAAAACCGTGTTTATAAAATGTGCATACACACTGCAGCTGTTTGTAGACATAATGTGCATTTATGACACAGACAGACAGACAGATCAGAAATAAACGACTCCTTCACTGTGTGTGCTGCTGTAATTCCCAACCTTTCTTTAGGCTCCATATGTGAACAGTAATAAACACACGTTTTTATGTTTGCTATTAATAGCTATTTTTACATTTATTACTCCTTGTATTGTTGTATACACTGATGAACATACAAAATATACATGCTTTTCAATATTTCTGTATGTTTATAAATATACATTTATAGTTCCTTGATGTATACATGCCTTTTTATTAGTACTGATTGTTTTTGCATAGAACAAATGATGCTTAATAACTCTGCCTCCTCTGGTGAACAATGATTAGTGTGAATGTTTAGTGTTTATGTTTCAATCTTGGACTGAACCGTAGTGATGAAATGGACTGTAGCCGTGAAAGTAAAGCATCACCAAAATGCAGCAATGAAAAGAGAGGGGGGAAAAAAAACAGGAAAAGGAAAGAAGGAAGAAAAGAAAGAGATGGGGGGGGGGATATCATTGTGTTCAGAGCAAGGGGGGTTCATTTAAAAAAGAGAAAGAGAGAGAGAGAGAAAGGGAGAGGGAGAGGGAGAGGGAGAGAGACAGGGTGGTGCTTAGCCCAGGACGGAAAACGCGCCAAAGGAAGCATTCCGCGCATAGTTTCGGACCAGTTCAGCGGAGAGCGGAGACGTCAGCGCGCGCCAGCTCTCTATATAAAGCAGCGCAGAGCCGCTCACACTCATACAGCTCTTCAGCCTCGAACCGAGCACGAGACAAACGGCAAACCGCACGCCTGACAGCCGCTTTAAACGAAGGACATACAAAGCTCAAGGACTAGAAGAACCTTTTCGTTCTTTTCTTTATTCGGAGGCGACGTTAACCAGGGAAAGATGATCCTTTTTCCTCTCCTCGTGATCTGCATCGCAAGCTGCGACTTGGTGAGTTGAAACTTTCCTTCAGTCACATTTCAGGGGTGAAAACACTGATGATTTAATACAGAAAGGACTCGATCTCAGGAACAGATCGTTATGATGATGATATCATTATTCGGTTCAAGATATTCATATGATGATCTTGCTGAAATGACCGCACCGTTTCACTAAACTGGACTTGTTCGTTGTGTTCAGGTGTTCTCTTCGTGCCCAGCTCGATGCGAGTGCCCACCGGAGGTACCCAAGTGTGTGCCGGGTGTCGGCCTGGTGCTTGACGGCTGCGGCTGCTGCAGAGTCTGCGCTCGGCAGCTGAACGAAGACTGCAGCCAGACGGAGCCCTGCGACCATACCAAGGGGCTCGAGTGCAACTTCGGGGCCAGTTCAGGAGCCACCAGAGGCATCTGCCGAGGTGCGTTTGACATAATAGCTATATAACTGCTTTGATATCTGCTCCGCTCAGAGCTAATGTCATGCCACATGCCAGGCTGTAAGAGTTGTGACTAACGGGATTCTCTTCTCTTCCCTAACAGCCAAGACTGAAGGCAGACCATGTGAATACAACAGCAGGATCTACCAGAATGGAGAAAGCTTCCAGCCCAACTGTAAACACCAGTGCACATGCATCGATGGAGCAGTGGGCTGCATCCCTCTCTGCCCCCAGGAGCTGTCTTTGCCAACACTAGGCTGTTCCAGCCCCAGGCTGGTCAAAATTCCAGGCCAGTGCTGCGAGAAGTGGGTCTGCGATGATGCCATGAAGCTAGAACCTTCTGACAAGCTGTTGGATAAAGACCCAATGTTCGATGAGACTGAAAGTGACCTCACCAACAGAAATGAGCTGGTGGCCAATGTGAAGCATGGACTCAAGTCCCTTGCTGGTAGGTGCCGAGGTTCAGCTTCAAGCCACTGCATTTGGAATTGGTTTCATAGTTCTAAAAGTGTTTGTTGTAATCCAATCTAATTTTGTTGCCTTCTGTTCTTTGCAGCATTTAGAGCCCAGGCTGAGTCTCACATGTTCAGTGAGCAGAAGTGCATTCTCCAGACCACTCCCTGGTCTCAGTGCTCCAAGTCCTGCGGTACTGGCATCTCTACCAGAGTTACCAACAACAACGCCGAGTGCAAGCTGGTGAAGGAGAGCCGGATTTGCGAAGTCCGTCCCTGCACCCAGTCGCCTTACTCCAGCCTTAAGGTAAGTCATGTCCAAGCAGTCCAACAAAACCGCATGAACCGATTAACCGTTAACTGAGAAAGTCAACTGACATGAGATTGTGCTCTCCACAACAGAAAGGAAAGAAGTGCAACAGAACTAAGAAGTCTACTCAGGCAGTGAAATTCACCTATGCAGGCTGCTCTAGCCTGAAGAAGTACCGACCCAAGTACTGCGGCTCGTGTGTGGACGGCCGCTGCTGTAGCCCACAGCAGACCCGCACGGTGCGTGTCAAGTTCCGCTGCGAGGATGGTGAGACCTTCAACAAGAACGTGATGCTGATTGAGACCTGCAAGTGCTCCTTCAACTGCCCCCATGCCAACGAGGCCTCCTACCCCTTTTACCGACTCTTCAACGACATCCACAAGTTCAGAGACTGAAAAGGGAATCCTGGATCAGAATGATGCAACGTCAGCAGTGATGCCGGAAATGGCCAATCACAGCATGGCTAGGAGCTGGGTGCTTACCCCTTTTGGCCAATCAACTACCATCCTGAGATTCCCACGGAATCCTAGACTTGCTAACTGCGGAGTTTGATGAAGTGCACTGTTTGCTGAAGCCTCGTCAGCGTTTCCATACTTGCTTCACACTGGAGCAGTAATTCAGTAGCTTCGTTTCGGAGCGACTTGTAAACTCAAGCAATTTGTAAAAATGTAGTTGTTTCATGTTAAAAATTGTTTTATGTACATTTTGATTTCTAAACACAAAATATGACTCAACTGTAGACTCGTATGTGTATATCTTCAAATAAGCATATATGCACATACATAATTTAAAAACTTGCTTAACTTTGTAGACCCTGGTTCTGTAATGCCAACGAGTTACACCATGTTGTGGTTTTCCGACAAATTTGTGGTAACATTCCTCCCCGATGTGGACAAATGCGTTCATATTGTTCGGCAGCTATTGAAAAATCAACTCCATCAGCGAATTAGCAACAAAATGAGTTGACAAAGTTTGAATGAATGTTTTTTTAATATTGTTATTAATATTATTTATCAAAAGTGTAGCTACTTTATTTGATTATTGTCATACTGGAATAAAGTGTAAAATGATCTAATTTTATATGTTACAAATAAAAAAAGATTTATTTATGAAACTGAACAATGTGTCTTCGTTGCTTGTTTAAGAAAAGAAATGCATCAATTTCAACAAAACAGTTTTATTACATACACATCCGACAATTCAAATAATGTTCAGTCGATCGGTGTTGAGGAAAAAAACAAGTAACTGCTTGATGTGTTATATAACAGTTTGTCCTGGAATGCCATGGTAACGGTTGACTTGCTTTCATTGGAGCAGCCTAAAGTCAAGGTCTCAGCTAAACCTAATAACAAAACGATTAAAAGCCTTGGCATTAGTAAAAAGGCGTGGAACCATGCCAGGAATCCTGAGTGCCTTCCCAACCAGCAGGAATCTCTCTTTAGGGGAAACTATTTCCAAAGTGGGACAGCTTTTTTTTCATGGGAGAAAGAAGATACTTTCAGGTCTGAACACACACACACTGCATTTCAGAGTCAAGTTTTATGGCTTGAACAGATTCAAACAGAATGTCACACCTCCAACTGCAATCAAAAGCATAAAGAGCAAAACTAAGGACTTGTGTACAAATTCTAAATTGAATAGGCTAGACTGATCCCAAGCCAGCACAATCAGGAAAAATATTTGACATGGTAACAGAAAAACGGCTGCACGATGAGCTCAACACTAACGACTCCTAATCCATCCTTGGTGATTAACATTTAATTTCCAGTATCTGCCAAACCACTCGAGCTTGTAAAGATGAAATGCACTGTTCGCACAGTTCTGACTCCGACAGAAGCTTTAAAACTTACAAAAGCTTTGCTTCTGGCTGTGGGGCAACTGGCTCTCTGTACTCCATCTAGTTCCCCCATACATCAGCGCCCCCCTCCCCAGGGATGATATATCTACACGAAGGTTTGATCCAGGTGAAATGGAGACTGCTCAGGAATGCAGACGTGCTGATGGCCGGCAGATGGTGGAAAACATTTGGGAGACAGCTTGTTCACTTTCAAGGCGGTGGGAAGACCTCGCTCTAAAAATACATCACAACAGAGGAGCCTAGGTTGTATTTACCAGAGGTGGTGAGCACATCTTCATCTTTGCAAAATACCTGCAAGCCTCTTTAAAGCCTGTCTTTTCTTTTTAAACTAATTAGAGGATGGACGTGACCCAAGACCCATCCCCTCCTTCTGATATGAACGCTGCCAGGCCAGTGCCAAAATCTAAATTCACAAAACAGCTGGATCCATTCTCTTTCAAGAGCTCCACTCAGAAAGGAAAACACTTCAGAAGCTATTTCGGTGCGCTGATGCTTCGTTCACTTCCCAGCTGTTTCCAACAGGGAGCTATGAACACACTTTTTATGGTTACTCTTAGGGATCGGAGCGGTGTTGTATAATAAGGCTGTAACAATGTGCATGTTACTGATCAACAGCTTCTCTTTCTCACCAACCACCACCATGTTGACCTCGATACAAAGCTAGGCGGCTTCTCAGCAGCCTCTCATTCTCCCTTCGGCCACTGGTGAAACGCTGTTTACGCGATCAAGATGTTTCAGGTTCGTTAAACACTACGTAATGCTTTGGGTCCGGCTTCTGACAGGGAGGGAAAAGAGACCATTACGGCATCCTTGGAAGGCGCTCGGCTCTGATGTCAGCGCTTTTACAACTCCTCGATTCAAAACAGCAGCATTACATTCAATGTTATTTACTGCGAGCCCAGCAGCAGGACCAGCAAGAGGAGGAGGAGGAGAACGACGAGGCCTGCTCTTCCTCTTTTCAACAGCCACTTCAGGCATCGACACGCAAAGATTTGCCACTTTATCATCTAAGATCACCCCCTGCTGGCAGCACTGAAAAGTGCACACGAGAATCCTTTAACTGATGTTGCTTAGTTTCTAAACGCGTTGCATCTTTTTAAACTTTATGGTGTAGATTTGTTTTCTAAACGTAGATATTACTAAGCAACATTTTAGATGCCATCCTTGTCAGAGAAACCTGATACTCCAGAACGGTGGACATTTCAGCATAGTCAAACAGAATCTCTCTGTCTACTCTGCATTGACCAGAAGAGATTAACACTGTTGGCTTGAGAGCAGTCCAACAATCATGGCACGATGTACATCTTGTGTGCCACGCTGAGTCCATTATAAGTAATTTAGAGCCTGATTTATTGACCTGGAGGTGCAATGTATCATTAGGTGTGATGTAACTGGGTGTGCATCAGTGAGAAAAAAGAAGGCTCTGCCAAATGTCCAGTAGTTACTTAACCAAGCCAACACAACGTGACCTGGAGATGTAAGTAATGAGTCTCTGTGCAATATCCTGGCTCCAGCGCCAGCCTTATATAAGCGGAAGCTTCGAGTTCAACGTAAGAAGCAGCCGCCTCGACTCAACATGATGGATGCCAGCTTTAACCATCCAGGCTTGCTGGCAACGTCAACCCAGGCATTGTCCAACTGGCTGCTAACTAAGGCATAGCCCTGGGTGTGGAATAGGCCCAAGCGGAGATGGCATGAGGCAACGGCTTCACTGCCAAATGATGCACTTTTTTGAGAAATGGGACATTCCGGCATGAAGGTGTGATGTGGTGAAGTTAAATCTGTGTGCGCTTGATGTAGCTAAGGTTTTTCTGACCTGGAAAACATCTCAAGTTTCCTGGCGTAAATTTCCAGAGATGTGTCAAACGGGACACTGTTGGATAATTGTATTTTCCTTCTGAAATATTAAGTTATGGTAGGACGTGTCCAGAAGCAAATAGCATTAGAAATCCTGCACAACCCTGACAAATTTGTGAATAACGGCCTGATTTTATTTTTGAGGTGGGAAATAAGCAGTAGGGATTGTTTATTGGACGCAAATGCCAAATACACCCAAGTACAGGGTGACTCTAAAATGTTTAACATCTTCCAAACTAGATATTTAAAATGAGACATCTTCACTCGTTTATCTTCCGTAAGTGCAGCATCAGTGAGCAGGGTGGCCGTGGATCCGGAGCCTATTCCAGGAACACCAGGCTCCATGAGGCAGGAATACGTCCATACACATTCACACCTAGGAAACTATTTAGCCTAACCAGCACACCTTTTTTCAGCGACTGAACACCAAAAATGATCATTTTTTTATATTTTTATTTGCAACATCAAGTGATTTAAGGTGATTAAATCACTTCAAAACACTACAGCTTGGCTTTCACAGACACTAATCTAATTGTGATCTTCTGTATATTTATTACATCACTTTTTTGAGTGCTTCATCTCATCTCATTTTGAGATCTACATTTTCTGCATCGTTGCAAACAAGAGCTTTCCTTCGCGCAAGATCAATCCACCTTGGCCTCTCATGATGCTATACAACAAAGCAGAAAATCTTTCAGAGGTTTTAGCTGTTTTACGAGGAAATCAATCACTGATCTGATTCCCAGATGATGGTGTTGTTCGGGAAATAAACAGTCCCGCGAGAAAGAAGAAATGTGTTTCAAACGTGTCCTTCATAAACTAGCCAGCGTGTTTGCTGTTTAATTTACCATCAAGCATCAAAGGTTTACTCATCACAAGCGCCGCCAATAAAATCCACAAAATTAGGAAATAAATTCCACGATATTACATCAGTTCTTCCCAGAAAACCTTGACAGCTCAAATTCTTGTCAAGCCTGGCACCCACACAAACACATGCATAGGATTTTTATTTGTTATTCCACTGGAAACACTAACACGCAATACATACTCAATTTAGCATGCCCGACAAAGCTCTTCAAATTTACTGTGTGGATTCTGCATCGTTTTGCACATCATGCTTATCAATCATGCCCATGTTCGCTAACCAGAACGGCCAGGTATGGTTCCTTGATTGGACGCATAAGAGCAGACATCAAAACAGCTCACAAAAAGAACAATAAATCATGGCTAGTCAGGTGGTACACGCATGCACACACTTCTCCAAAGCGATGCAGCATGTTTGCGCATGCAGTTCATAAAGGGAACATTTTTGAACAATCTGGTATATAAAAATAATCATGCAAGATGCTAGTGTGCAACTTTTCTCCAGCCAAACTCAGACCCATGTAAGGTTATTTTATTTGATTTTGTCCTCTGGAACGTCCTGGGGAATTAAAAAATATTTTCTCCAATGCAACAGTTAGCTTGGCTCTTTGCAAACATGGCTAAGTACCGATTTATGGCTTCACAACAAAGTTGGCATTTTACGTGATCTCATGAGCGCAAAGCTAACTTGGACCTATAAGCTTTCCATTATGCATATACAGTATGTTGCACCCAAAACATGAAAAAATGGCAAACGGCTGAACTGGCGCATACTGGTACATCATGGAAGTAAAACGGTCACATGGAAGGCATTTTATTCCAGCACATCACAGCAAAAGGATTTATTCCCAGTACTTGGTTTCTGTAATTCATTTGCAATGCAAGGCTGTATTCAGAAAGATGCCCTTGGGGCTTGGTTCCACGAACTCATTTTGCGCAGCATTTCCAACAGTTTTCTATGTAGATTTCTCTCCAAAAGGAACAAGTGCTGTCCAATAAAAGTGAACAAGTGCTATGCAGTAAGAGTGGACCATGGCAAACAGATAAGACAAGTGCAGCATTCTGGCCTATAAGCATGAACAATGGTAGAGCACTGTATAATATGCAGGACCTAAAACAAGAGGTTGCTCAAACAAGAGTGGACCAAGTGTCCAATTAGACACAAACCAAGGTCCTATAGAAGAGTAGACAGGTGAGGGCAGCAAGATGTTCAAGAAGTGTATCCCAAAGCAGTGCATGGTCCAATAATACTGGACAAAGCAGAAGTGCTGTGCAGAAGGATTGACGCTGAATTCTGTCCAATGAGTGGGCCAGTGTTTAGTTCTGTCCAGTAAGACTCGATAAAGAAAAACTGCTGCCCAATAAGAGTGGACTAGGGCAGAGTGCTGAGGCAAATGAGGGAAGCTGCCCGATTAGGGCGGCCTGAAGGAGCGCGCGGCCCGATTAGGGCGGCCTGAAGGAGCGCGCGGCCCGATTAGGGCGGCCTGAAGGAGCGCGCGGCCCGATTAGAGTGGACTAACGCAGAATGATGTCCAATAGGACATTATATCCAATATAAATGGACTAAAGCAGCATCTTTTCCAGTGAAAGTGGACAAAAGCAGAATGCTGTCCAATAAGACAGAATAAGATTATCCAATAAGAATGGACAAAGACTAATCATTAAACATTGGTCAAAAGGCAGAATGTTGTGCAGTAAGAGCTGATGAACCCAGAGTACTGGGCAATAAGCGCCTTTTAGGGTTAATTGCCATCCATTTGAAATGGACCTGGACAACCAGTGGGAATCATCCAACAGAAGAGATCCAGAGCAGTCCTGCACTAATTCCTAGAGCACATGAAATACAAACTGGGAATTGAACTTGGCTAAAACACACAGAGCCAGGTTGCTATCGGCTGGTGCAGCCAGAAACCTGGGGTTTGTTAACTTAAAGCTAAAACTCTGGCGTGAGAAGAACACTGGCGCTGTGCAAGAGAGGATTTGGTGGGAAGATGAGTGGAAGGAAATGATCAGGCTTAATGCTAACGCTCCCAGCCCGTAATGCTACATGGAACACGGCCACTCAAAATCGTAATGCTAGATAGAGTTCCGCTGCTAAGCTTTTGGCAGCATGGTAGCTGCTTCATTAAAATCCAATCAAGCTCAGCATGAGCCTCAAACATGACGTACACACACTTAGAGCTTTAAAGCCCCAGTCGTTACTCACGCCTGCTGTTAGAAGACTTGGAGCCAAATTCTGGATCAGCTACGGAGCTGTCGGACAAGCCCTAGCTGGGATTTGATGGTTTCATTAAATCTTTCAGTTGAAATATTTGAGGCCCTTTGCATTAAAGCTGTGTCTCTGTGAAAAAGATCACAAGACAAACCTGCTCGGAGAAAAAAAACCAAAAAAAAAAAAACCATGAAGAGGCAGTCTGGAAGTCGGAAAGACAAATTACTTCTAGACCTTTTAACTAAACGAACAGACAGACACACACAGCGACAGGTCACGTTTTCTCACCACAGTAAAGGGAAGCACAGCGGTGAGCCATGAGGTCATCGGCTCCCGTCCCAGCGGGAGGCTGGAAAACGTACCATCACATTCACACATCAAACACCGCTGATGAAGGCCGTCTGTCTGAAAGACTACAACTACAGTGAACAAATGCCTACAGGTGTGAGGAAAAACACTTACACTTACACACACATCCACATCACAGCAGGGCCCCAGAGCAGTTCCAACACACAAGCCAGCAGAGACGTCAGCAGGAGCAATGACCGCTTGTAAACTGTAAACATGCACTAGAGAGGATAAATAACAGCGGTACACATAGACTGGAATTTTTACTTAAAAATAAAACCAAACAAATAACTCCACACACACGACACACACCAGACACCGAGATGCAGAGCTCAGAGAAGTGAGTCAAACCCCGTTTTATTAAAATCTCATATCACAGAAGTGATGGTCAGTGTGCTGTACACATCTACTAAAAAACCTGCTTCTTTTTACTTACACGTCTTTAACCTGTTTATACGATGCTAGAAAAATTCTGATCCTGCTCATTGGCTGGCAGGCGTTTCATTTACTTGCGTCACACCACAGCGCTGCGGAACTCTCGAATCTGATTGGACAGGTGGTGTTGATTCATTTTCTCCAATAGCAGCTTGGATTTTGGTTCGGACTGGTTTCCGATGCGTTATAGTTTCTATAGCAACAGCTCATTCGCAGCGACTCGTACAGCAGATATTCTACAGAAAGATCAGAAACTGATTCTGAAGTGTCGGCAGTCATGTTCTTTCTTCCATGTTCAACGATGTCCATCAAGGTCACCAAGATGACCTTCGACATCCTCAACAATGTTATTGCTCGAAGGAGGAGGAGGAAGACTCTCGGAGCCTGCTGTATTTCTGATATCATCATCATCATTTAGAGGATGTGGAGGTGGAGGGGTTTTCGGTTAGATTTTGCCCGTAAGAAGTGCCACCCTCATCATCCTGATCATCCTCCTCCTCCTCCTGAGTGACATTTTGCCCACCACCCTCCTCCTCCTCCTCACTATGGATCTCTCCTTCCTCCAGCTCTGATTGTGCCATTCTTTCCTTTTCTGCTCTTGCT
>JAQQZU010000015.1:20372809-20385818 GCA_030068025.1 Parauchenoglanis punctatus | reverse complement strand
ACATCAGCGCCTGACCTCACTAACGCTCCTGTAGCTGCATGAACACAAATCCCCACAGCCGCGCTCCGACAGCTAGTAGAAAACCTTCCCAGAAGAGTGGAGCGCGTTATAACAGCAAATGGGAATAAATCTGAAATTTAAATATGGAGATGTTCAATAAGCACATATGGGTGTGATGGTCAGGGGTGCACAAACTTTCGGATGGAGCTATACATTAGTGGGAGTTATTTACGCTAGTCAATTTATAGACATCCGGTGCATATGCAGGCTGTAAAAATATTGCAGGCATGACGGATCTGGACAGGATTAAAATCCCAGAGATGCTCCGGTAATAATTATATTACCCCACCTCCACATGGAAAACTAATCCAGGATGAATAGGGCTTTTGGGACAAACAGCATCTATATAAAATTCACACAAATCCCACAGAATGTCACAGGACTTCCAGAACAGTCTATATTTGGCTCACATTGTGTGTTTCAGTGTAAAAGATTAGTAGAGAAGAATGACACACACAGCATTCCAATGGGAATTTCAGACCTAGGAAATCAGACAATCTGTGAAATTGTGATCAATTGTGAGACATCAATACTGAATACTGAACGGATGCTAAGGTAAGTTGGAAACCCACTGACGTTTCTGAATATCCACTGGAATACACAGACGGAATTTTCTGGAATGACGAGTCCAATTTAATCCCACCCAAAATCAAAATATGAGGAAAAAGCATAAAAGCTTGTAATATCCTCATTGTTTGAAATTTATATTAGAAGGTTATACCCTGGAGTGTGTGTGGAGGACTTTGGTGTGTTTGGTATAAATTATTGCGAAGAATGTTTCTGCTTTTTTTTTTTTTTTTTTTTTTGAGTTTCTGTTTTATTAATCTGCCATGCCGTGCGAGGACTCCCTGGGCTGTTTTCGCATTTAACCTTGTGTGCATGTTTGTTTTCAATAAAAGCAAGAGTAACTCACTGTGTACCCTTCCATTCCTGGTTCCCCCTGCGGTCCCATAACTCCGGGTTGACCCTAGACGTAATGAAGAAAACACACGTAAGACTGAAAAACAAGTTCGCGTTTGAAATAAGACTCCTGACAGCCACCTGAAAGTTATCTTTATATCTAATCCCGGGTTCAAAACACATTCCTAGAAAATACGTCTCTCTTTCTGCTGAAACGAGCTCGAAAATGCCTTCAGCCCAAGATGGATTTAATGGATTTACTTAGGAAAAAAAACCCATAATACCCCATTAGGAGTCTTTGATTCAAGTCCAGACTCTGTTACTGTTTAGACTAGCTGGATTCTAACAGCTGAAGGTCAACAACAATGTTGTGTCAAGCTCTGGTTTTGATCTTTGTCAAGTGTTTCGGCTTTTAAGGGATCCAGACAAGTCATTTCTTCTGCAAGGCTTTTTTTAACCATACAACACAGAATCTTATTAAAGCTTGAACCTGGTCCCGCTCAAATCTAACAACTCATTTCTAAGTCAATGGCAATTGTTTCCTCCCTAAAACCAAACTTTAGCTGTGGAATTATATGAGGACATATTACTGATTAGCTACTGGAATAAAGTCAGAAAGTGAGGGATAAAAAGCAAGATGCTATAGGAAAACATGCCACAGGAATTAAATAAGGCAGGGAAGCAGAGAGTCTGTAAAATCTCTGATTTATTGGCAGCTTTTTGAGTCGATATTTCCAACCACAACTTTCAGAAAAACTGAAATCCTAATGGACCCAAGATCTGTTTAGTTCAAGCCACTGACGCAAGACTGAAGTTCTTGAGTAGAAACATCCAAGACGGGGTTTTTCACTAGGGACAATATTGTCATATTCATATATTTAAGATTGACCTTGAATGTCCGAAATCACGCACGAAAAATGCACTCAGGTTCACGGTAACTGAGACGCGCTTCTGTTTTTCTCAGACTCACACTTACGTAAATGGAGGAAGGGAAACTAGACAGAAAAGGACGAAAGGAAGTGATTTAATCGATGATACATTTAGGTACTAACCTGTGGACCTCTGGTTCCACGCGCTCCTTTCAGTCCTCGCTCTCCTTCCTGTCCGGTTTCGCCAGCGGAACCCATCTCTCCCGGCTGACCCGGCGGACCCTGGTCACCCTGATCCAAATCAACGAAACAATTGTGTCTCAGTGCTGGAAGGGTTCAAATATCACGGTTGTCTCCCATAAGCACTTCAGGTCTTAAGTCGAGTTGTGTAGGATGCGAAAGCTAAAGGCAACAGAGGCAGTGTGTGGTCCTGATACGTGCATTTGATCACGAGCTCTGAACCTTGACCTCTTATCTCCCACTTATTAAGCTTTTCTAATTGGAGTACCACAAGGTGCAGTGCTGGGTCCAACACTATCCTTCTTATTTGTCTGTACTGTGTGCTTTTGTTATTTTTCCAATATAAATGAAATAAATATACGTTTCGGAGATTTTAGAAGCTGAAAAGGCAGTCATGAGCCAAGTCTTAAATGATGCTTTACCTTCTTTCCATGACGTCCACGTTTGCCCGGTGGGCCTTGTTTTCCTTCTGGTCCCTAATGGAAAGAAATCATGATGCAAAACAAAAATCTGAGGAAATCTTTATACTTTAGATTTCAAGCACTTGTGTACTCGTAGATGAACACTCACCGGAAATCCTTTTGAACCAGCGTCTCCAGGGGGTCCTGGAGGGCCGGGGTCACCGACTTCTCCCGTTTCCCCGGGCTCTCCCATCGCACCGCGGTCACCTTGTTCACCCTGGAGCAAAAGCACAATAATCACTAAGCCAATAAAGATGCAGTTACACACAATAATATCAAAGACATGAGTGTGGAAAGAAAGTTTGATTGTTTATTGACCTTTGGCCCGTCCGTTCCCTGAGGTCCGTCTTCTCCTGCTGGACCTGGAGACCCCTGACAGACACACACTCGATAAAGGCAAAAGGTCTGAGTAAAAGCAAATGCTACAGTGACATGTTAAAAGCATTCCATTATGATTACGACTGAGCATCAAAATCGGACCAACGCAGTCAAGTTCAGGCTTTTTCACAAATATATGCACCTGCATTATAATGAAGATGCTCCAGAGTCATGAACAGCTGATTAAACTTCAGGAAAGGTTTGCATTTTTAACCTGACCCGCGTTTTAACACATCATCAACATCACCATCATCATCATCATGGGGTGGAAAGTTAAGAATCGTTCCCAATATGATGACCTGTAACTTAACCTGAGACATAGCCTTGTATTCAGTGGCTAAAGTTTTGTTTAAAACAGACGCTCTAAGAGGATAGCCTTTATTAGCGTAAGGTAGAAATATTGTTCAATGTTACAGCCCTCGTAAGGCTGCTTTCAAACTTGCTATTTTATTCTCAACGTCCAGGTTTTAACAAGTAATCCCACAGCAAGCAAACACAAAGATGAAAACAAGTCAGTCCAAGCTGTTTTTTTTAATCTTCTGACCAAGCAGGTCACCGGTTGGAGCAAAGAAAAACAAACACGGAGGACAAACCGATTGGGAAAAATGAGTCCTGTGAGGTAGTGAGGCGGTTCACAGCATGCTGAATTGAAAATATTCCAACACCGCTGTAAATAAAATCAAAGCATGCGCATGTTTCGCCCGTTTGAACAAGCAGGTCAAATTCTTTAGATTTTCTGCCTCTAAAGCTACCGTGAAGACAAACAACATCCTGAAAAAATTCGAATCGAATAGTTATTTCATAATTCAAGAAGTCTAGTCCAAAGTAAATCCCCTACTCAGAGTTTTTCTTCAGTGAAAAACAGCAGGATATCAGTGCCAATAACACAAGCAAGAGATGAGATGAGTTCTGGTGTAACAGTAGAAGATCAGACGTCGTGCGTGAAGTCTCAAAGAGGGACGCTAATAAAAATACTGCAGTCAAACACTAACTGAAGCCTTCGGACCTGTAATTAAGGAGCAAGAATGTGGACTCACCCTTACACCTTCCTGCCCTTGCTCCCCTTCTGCACCCACGGGTCCAATTTCACCCTACAGGGAAGAGATTCAGAGCGTCCAGGATGTTCAGTGAACACTACGTTCCACTATAAACCCTGTACATTTCAGATTCCTCTCTCAGGCTATATGTAAGAATCCTCATCCTGAACGTGGCATACTTATCAATTATCCCTCTGGCTGTTACACAGCGCTCACACTGGAGACTCCTTCATACAGGATAAATAAACCATATCAACGACTACGTCTTATAATCTGTGATTCGCTGCACTATTGTCAGCTGTTAGAGAAATTGAAATCAACACCTTCTGACCATAATGCAAAGTGTGCATAATAACAACAATAAATGTAATACATTTTAAACGTCATCATTTTCTGCGTTTAATGCTTTCAGTAATCATTATAGCAGCCCTCGGCACATGCACACCTCTGTCGGCTGCAGATGAAGGGTGCCATTACTTTCCCACCGCATTTCATAAAAGAACACGGCTATAAAACCTCATCTGATGAGATTCGCAAAACGGTTTATGGTAAAACAATTACATTCACGCGCCTCATCAGTCTAATCGGAGTTACGTAAATCATTTCGACAGCTCTACAGGCTTCCAGAACGGAGCACTCAGACGCTGCACATGTTCTAGCACAGGTTTAGAGCTCCTCACCTTGGATCCAGGTTCTCCAGCAGGTCCCTGTTCACCTTCAGGTCCTGGAGGCCCCTGCCAGAGAAACGCACAGCACTTATTTAAAAGCGCTGCATAATTTCCTCTCAAGAACATTGTGAACATCAGTTTGGAACTAATTCTATTAAGTAAGCGACCCATGAAACAGCATTATATCAGTCTGAATTAGCATTATGATAAAGGTATTAACAAACAAACCACCTTACAGTAAACAGGCTAAAACATGACTATGAGAAACAGATGAGCTCACAAACAGGCTACAGTGTGCGCTAACATTAGCATAAACAGACTAACTCACAAACTAGTGCTATAGTAAACAGGCTAAACCATTAACACGTGTTCAAGTAACCAGGGTAAAATGAAAATTTAGCAGTACAGTAAATACATTAGCTCTCAAATTAACATTGTCGTAATCATGCTATAATGTGGAATAGCGTTATGCTAAACAGATTAGCCTACAAACTAACATTGTAAACACACTAAACCATGAACTAGCTTTAAGAGAAACACATTAACCCACAATGTAGCGCTATAGTAAAGAGGCTAATATGTGAACTAGCGTTTATAGTAAACACACTAACCTGCAAATTAGCACTTGAGTAAAGATTCTAAAACATGAATTAAGCTGGGATTCTTAGAGTGTGTGTGTGTGCGTGTGCGTGTGCGTGCGTGTGCGTGAGTGTGTGTGCGCGTGTGTGTGTTATTGTGGAATGTCGTGTGTTACCTCAGGCCCTTGCTCTCCGCCTGCGCCCGGTTCCCCCGGTGGCCCTTTAGGTCCCTAATGGACAAACACACCATTAGATTGAAATCACGGTTTCATAATTCAGCACTCCAAAACACATTCAATCATTCTGCATAACACACACACACACACACACACACACACACACACACACACACACACACAGACACACACACACGGCTACATGCTACACTTGAAGCAATATTATTGTGACTAGACAGGATTGTCATAGCCAAATTATGTAGCAAACACAAACCTGATACAAGGGGAAGGTGTGTGTGTGTATGTGTGTGTGCGTGTGTGTGTCTGCATGCATGCTGATGTACTATTCTATGTGTATGAAAGAATGGAAAAACAGCACGGCTACTTCAAACAGCTGCAGTGTGTTTTTACAGCAGAAGCAGCTACTAGGGGCCTAGGGTTAGGGTTAGCGACTGATTACATGTTTAGACTAGCTGATAGACACACACACACACAGACACACACACAAACAGTGCCAGCACATGAAACGCCAGAAGGAGAAGTCCATGCCTCTGTTCCCAAAACCACCAATTTGGCCTAATATTTATGAAACGAAGTGGAGATACTCACAGGTTCACCATGAGGTCCTCTTTCACCAGAACTTCCAGGTGGACCTGCAACACCCTGCAAAACACACACACACACACGAGTTACATACATGCATACATACATATTTGAATCATGACCATGTGGACATTTCTTCAGTAAATAAGATCTCATTATACATTATGAATTCATAGATAAGAGTAGAGGTATGCAGCGAGTGTGGCTGCGTGCCGCAAATTACAGGAATGTCAGATTTGTTCTGAATCATCAACATTGTACACATTGGCTACTCTTTCCTCACTTCATCTAGAATACTCCGTGAAAGGTTAATTCCTGGAGCTACATGTAAGCAATTTCCACCCAAGAAACCATCAATTATAATTTTTTGATAATTTTTTGATTAAATGATCATCATTGTAGCATGATTTGTTTACAATGACAAAAGCATGAGGAGCAAAGACGTGGAAGTCTAGAGTGAAGAGGAGGAAGAAGTCTCACGGGGGAGGAGGAAGAAGTTCCACAGTGAGGAGGAAGCAGTTTGAGGAACCCTGTAGGGAGGAAGACATCCAAGAAGGTCCCACAGTGAGGATGAGGAAGTCTTCATGTGAAAAATAGGAAGTCCTAGATTGAGGAGACGGCCGGAGGAAGTCTCAGAGTGAAAAGAAAAAGTCCTGGAATGAGATGGAGGAAGTTTGAGGAAGCCCCAGAGGGAACAAGACATGTGAGAAGGTCCCAGAGTGAAGAGGATGTGAAAGTCCCATGGTAAAGAGGAAGAAGTCCAAGAGAGAGGAGGAGGAAGTCCCTGAAATAGTCCCAGAGTGAGGAGGAAGTATGAGAAGGTTCCAGAGTGAGGATGAGGAAGTCTCTGCGTGAGGAGGAGAAAGACCCAAAATGAGAAGGAAGAAGTCTGAGGAAGCCCCAGAGGGAAGAAGACATGTGAGAAGGTCTCAGAGTGAAGAGCAAGTCTGAGAAGGACAAAAGTGAGGATGAGGTAGTCTCAGAGTAAGTAGGAGGACGTCTGAGAAGGTCCCAGAGTTAGGAGGAAGTGAAAGACCCAGCGTAAAGAGGAAGAAGTCCAAGAGTGAGGAGGAAGACGTTCAAGAGGAAGAAGATGAAAGTCTGAAGAGGTCACAGCGTGTGGAGGAGGACGTCTGAGGAGGTCCCAGAGTGAGGACATGGTAGTCTGAGGAAGTCTTCTCAGGAACATAAGCCACCATGAAAAGTCCATGAAGAAAGATGTGGAAATCAGAACAAGAAGATGGCAGGGAAAAGTAAATCGGAGCGGACGTGCATCAAATGGCTTTCGGGGGCAAATCGAAAAGCTCTACGTGAACATTTAGTGTGAAAGCAAAAGGATTTTGTGTTTGTGTACTCACAAACGTTATTTTAAAAGCAAAGGAAATTATGTAACAGCTAAAATGAATCACGGCTTGCATTAACCGGCCTTGTTTTGTGTGAATTCTGCTGTTCTGTGTTTTGTTGGGCCGTAGTGAGAAACGGAAAGCCATGTGCTGGTGTTATTTGTCTATGAGAAGTAGCCGCATGCTGTTAAACCACCAGCAAGCGACTGCAGCCTGGTGCTCAGACTCCCTCAGACGCGTCACCCTCACCGCATCACATGTTTTCCTTTTATCCCTGTTTACACGCCTCATTATCGTCTACAGGATACACTGTATCGACACGCAACCCAGTCTCGTTATAGGAATATGTGAAACCAGACCTGGAAATCTGTTCCATATCTCCAGAGGCTTTGTTCCTGATCTAATCTTATTCCTAATGCTTATTATTGGGAATCTCTTATCTCTGTCAGACATGGGAATTGGCTGGAACAGAAACTCTGGAGCCATCATCCATGGACAGAGTGTGGCTTGGTGGATAATAAGCACTTGTTCTGCAAAGGACTTTATGCAGGAACACAGGAAGTGTTCCTCATTCAGGGAAAAGATTCAGTCAGAAATTCAACTTACCCTGTGTAAATGTTTTCTAGGCCAAAAAGGACACATTCTTGCAAGAGTTATCTGATTTTCATCAAACTCATGTGTGTATTATAAATGCCAGTGAGCTGTGCATAAAGCTGACACAGGTAAAAATGATGACTAAATGGTGAAAGAACACTAAACCATCTAATGCAGCACATTGGTTACCATAAACCCACACCGACGCATTCCTCCTTTTACAGGGTACCATTAGTTTTGTCCTTATTTTTTGGGAGCTACTTGTTTTTATTTCAAGTTCTTAATAAGGAAACTGACTTTCATTAAATTGGTGTGAAATAAATAAGTGATTGAAAGGTGAAAGCATGAACCGTATATAAAGTCGTAGGAACTCATCGACAATTATGCGATTTGAAGCCAAGCAATTAATCAAAGTTCACGTTAATGAGTCTCCTTTTACGTAAATTTGTAAAAATAAAAAAAAGAAAAAAAGAAAAAAAGAAGAAGCAAACCGTAAGATATTTTTCTGAACTAAATGGATTCCTACGAATGATTTAGGAATACATTTGTTCTTACGCAGTGTGATAAATAAGACCTATTGTTCCCTGAATCTCAATAATGTTGACTTTTGAAGCCATAAGTGTCTCCAAACTTCAAACTCCAAACAAGTCCTGGCTGATCGATTACATCTGAGGTAAGAGTCATATTTTGCACCCTATTCACATGGGATTAGTTAACAAAGCAAACACACACATACACCCTAAGCATGATGTGTGGCTTTGGGGAGAGTCATTAACTCCTTCATTATATTATAGAGCCCAATTTGGGCTTGATTAGTTTCACATCTCTAACACTTTTACATGTTTACATATTTCTCCCAGATTATAGCACATATGATCATGTTTACGTATTTGAGAAGCTAACGCAGATATTTCATTTCATAAACCCAAGACGGCTTCCTGCTCCCTATAAAAGTGCACTAGATGTGGCTTGAACTCTCTGATTATTTCCACTTTATGTGCTACAGAAGCAAGCTGAATTCTCACTCATATTCTCTTCCTTCTGTTGTCACGTCTTTATATTTCTTTAACACTCATACACTAAATCAGTACAGGCCTGCGCCTGCACTTTCTGCTCTCGCTCTACCTTATAATGGGTTTTTGTTGTGAGCTGACAAGTGAAATTAGGTGTCCGAGCAGGAAACACTAAATACGTCTGACTGATTTGGAAACAGCCTCAGTTGCTCCGCTTGTGGCACTAGAGGGCGCTGTGGATCTACAAAAATTCGGAAAGCGTAAGAGTACTGGGGATTGGAAGCACAGCATCCTCAGGCTATTAAAAGTCTTGTTTAGTATAACACACACACACACACACACAAAGCTAATGATAGAGAGGGTGTGCTGTAAAATGAGAGACTTCGTCTGCTTCCTTCTGCTGTCGGCTATTAATGTTGTAAGACCGGAATACAGGTGGAATGGAGTGATAATGACAGAGTGAAGAAAAGGTTTAGTAAAATGAAAGTTCAGCAAAATCCACAAAAAGACATTCATTTATAAAAAAGGTTTGAGAATAGACAGCTCGGGCACTATATCAGTGCGTAGGCTGAGGATAGTCCGTTAAGCAACTATTCAAAACTACAAACTCTAGAGCCCTATTTGGATGGGATTAGTTTCAATACATGATGTCTGTAATAGGTTTTCCATATTTGTACATATGGATATGAATCATGGCTTGACATCCACTCTGCTGCGTTCACCATGATGCTCAAACCGCTACTAATGAGTGTTTATTACGTCCTGCTAATCAATCCCATTCTCATTCGTTAATAAGTAAAATACAAATGCAACTAAGCCACACTGATCCCCAGGCCTCATGCTGACAGAATTGAGGTACGAGTGTCTTGTAGTCTGCATCACTACATGAACTGTAACTGTTGGATGTGGACGTACCGGTGGGCCTGGAGAGCCTCGCTTCCCTGGACTTCCTGCTTTGCCCTGCAAAGACACTCATGGATCACAACAGAACAGTGGTATTGTACAAGACTTAATATTAGATTTGGTCAGGATCATGCAGCACTAAGGTACTTACAGCACTCGCCGTAGCTCCTTTCTGGCCTGGCTCGCCCTTTTCTCCCTGTCAGAAGTGCAGTAAATAGCTTCGTATTGATGTGAGACAAAAAAGTGAAGTCTGAAGGTATGTGAGGGTGGGTTTGTTTGGTGTGATGAGTTGTATAAGTACCTTGATGCCCTCTGGTCCTGGCTCTCCGGGCGCTCCATCGGCTCCTCTTGGCCCCTGATGTGAACAGAAAGAAAAAAGACATTTCTAGTTTTATATGAAAGAGTGTAGATATCCAAAACAATTGTAAATTGTACATTTGTAAATTGGGTAAAGCAGCACAATGGGTTCTTGAGTTTGTTCCATTGGGAGAACCCTTGGAAGGTCTGTGTAGATCCCAACCATCACGGAGTTTCGCTATCACAAAGGGTTCCAGGTAGGGTCCCTTTAGGAAGCTTAGAATGCTACGTGACCAGAAGTAACCAAATATGCTTCATTAACCCTTAAAAGCTCTGTGATGTGGTTATCCAGGTCTGGCATTCCCAATCCTTGGCCTAGCAGAAGACTAGGAAAGGCTTTAATAGAGGATTCCATAGAAATGTCAATGTGAGCGTATCATAATAGCAAATCTACAAAAGCAACACTTAGTTGCTACTACAAAAATCCAGTTGGAAAACAGATCCCAAGCAAAAAAACAAGATGATCCACACTTCAGCTTAATTAGCTTTTAACTCTAAGCAATGGAAATAAACAGGAAAGGAAGTCATACCGCAGCATCACGCTTAAAGAATGTAAACATCTGTGCTTATGTGGTAAATGCTACCATGTGTACGTTGTATGTATATAATAGTATATGGGAGAATACACACACTCTCACACACACACACACACACACACACAAATAAAAAGCTTCCTGTACAATCAAATATAAGCTAATGATGATATAACGAGGGAAGCGAGACAGACGCACACTCAGCCAGCAGTAGCACGGCTTCCTCGGCTGGCCCCCACATGTTGTGGCATACTTTACTCACTCGTGTAGCAGACTGGTATCCTGTGTAGACACAAACTTTACTTTCCACCAAATCAACAGTAAAACAGATACGACGTCTGAGTCCACCTGGGATGTACATGGCCAACGACTAGTGGATGTCATTCTGAGCTTGACCAGGAGGGGTCACTGTAAACTGCATCCAAAAACACAGGCCCAGAGTACACAAACATATGCGCGCACACACACACACACACACACAAATTACAAACTCTTTATAAGGGAATCAGTCGATCAGTGGTCCTGGTTTATTGATCCTGACCTCACTGTGTTCATTGAGGGCTTTACGAAGTAAAGAGTTGATGAGTTCAATTTAAACTCGTTATGAGCCTTTATTTGGCTCATATTTACATGGGCTCTCCAAATCCTTGTCCTTTACAGTTATGATAATTTGCAGGTCTCTGAATTACAAACCTGAAGCGTCACTCTAATGCTCCCAGAACCAGCTGGACTTTACACCTAGAGAAATGATACTCTGACATTGCAGGCGGCTTCATTCCTACCGTAATAGAGATTGAAGCTCAAGGGCGCTAACCCTGGAGTTAGCAAAGAATGGACAAAAAATGAAGCACTTCAATCAGTAGCTTACCCTCCTTCCTTTTGTCCCAGGAACACCTGGAGTACCACTCGGGCCTGTCAGACCCTAAGCAGAGGGAGGTGGAAAAAGAGAATGATGATTTTACTTCAAGCTACACCATCTTTTCTTTCTTTACATTACGTTTGCCTGAAATGTGCACTGATCTAACTGATTAATTCCCTCACACCTGATTGCATCCCTCACAATTATACAATATTAGCAAATGTGGCAGGAGGACTTACTGGTGGGCCTTGTGGGCCGACACCTCCAGGACCTCCTGGCAAGCCTGGATAGCCCTTAAACACAGGGAAACAATGTACAGTAAGTCACCAGTAATTCAGTATCCTTCTAAAAAGGTAAAACTGATATGAGGTTAAATGATAAGTCCTAATATTTCATACACATTGTATCATTTAGTGGATGAAACCTATAACCAGTCTAAACATCATCAGTACTGGTTTCTTAAAGCAATGATTAGGGTTCTTACCATTGAACCCTTCTCTCCTGAAGGACCCAAAGGCCCCGCTGGACCACGATCTCCCTGTGCAAACAATAAATTAATTGAGAATTTCTCCAAACAGGCTGAGACTAAGGCCTTTGCTTATCTAGCTATAACAATTCCTTTTGGAGCCCTCAGGCAGTCCATTCCTCAAGCTAGGTTTAACTGGGCAAATTAGGATCACGTGGATTAATTTTCTAACATCAGCGGATATAAAAGGATGTCCTTTGGATGACCCAACAAAGCATATTAACACATTTATCAACACTTCATGATAAAAGCTTGAGCTGTCAGTCATGGTCCAATTATGGGAACTGAGGACTTATTAACCAATCTACTGGCATGATTTTGGACAATAGGAGCAAACCAACGAGCCGGGAAGGAAGCATGGGGAGAACATGTGAAATGGACCTCAGAACTGAACCCGAGGAGCCTGGAGCTGTGAGGATTCCCGGAATTCACAGCCTGACTGATCTGAGACTACTTGAGGACTGGCCTGTGGTTGGCTGATTCACTTGTGAGTTCAACTTCTGTTGTTGACTGAAGTTCCTTCAGGCACAAGCATCATCCAAATTCCATACGATTCACTCTCACAAGACTTCATCTCTACTCATCCATCGCTTAGCATGTGATATATTGAAAAGAAGAAAGAGAAGACACTTTACTTTTTCCCCAGGTGGGCCAGCCAGTCCTGGAATTCCTGCAAGTCCTTCTTCTCCCTGCAAACACCCAGACGAAGATCATAAAACCATTGTTTTTAATTATGTGTTAGACACATAATTGAGAAAGACACCAGCATACATGCAAGAGCATACAAGAAAAAAACAAAACATAACACCACCATCCATCCATGCATTATCTATTGCGCTTTATCCGTCTGGGTCGCAGGGAAGCTGGAGCCAATCCCAGCATCTTGGGGCGAGAGGCGGGGTACACCCTGG
>JAQQZU010000015.1:20354024-20364274 GCA_030068025.1 Parauchenoglanis punctatus | reverse complement strand
CACCCTGGGTGACCCGGGGATCGAACCCAGGACCTTCTTGCTGTGAGGCGACAGTGCTAACCACCGCAGCACCGTGCCGCCTAGCTAAAATACCAATATTATTAATAAATATTCATCAGGGTCATGGTAGATCCAGGTCCTCTCCCAGGAACACGGAGGTGGAGATACACCACGGATCGGACTCCAGTCCATCACTGGGCACCATTAACAATTATTATTAAATAAAAATATTTTTACATTTAATGAACAGACCAAAGTCTGATTTAAGACCGTCTTAGATCAGACTCTACCTTCCTTAGATCACTGCTAATCTCTCCAAGGCTTAAACTGTCATGCCATTTGTTTACCTTTGGGCCTGGAGGGCCGTTGGGACCAGGAACACCGATGTCTCCAGGAAATCCCTGAAAATCAAGGAAAAGCGTGTACATGAGAGGCCGTCAGATATACCCCTAACTGATAAACTCTATGAGTCACATGACGTTTCTGTAATCAGGTCATGGAATACAGGCTGATGGTGAATTATTCTTGTGGGTTAGTGAGTCGATGCTGCAACCATGAGCGTCTGATTTCTGCCTCTAATCTCAACCATCCGTTCTGATTCCTACCTGTGGCACCTCAGTCATGAATTAGACAACTATTTTATGATTTCATCTCTTTATCAAAGGTCTAATCTCAGTATGACTCTGTATGACTGCAGGTATAAAAAAAAAGTCTGATTTCTGACTAAAGCAACTTGTTCACCAAGAGTCTGATCTCTGTCTGGAGCCTTGACCACAAGTTTGATCTCTATCTGTAACATTACAGGCACAAGGAGACCAATTACTCTGTAGAACTTAAAGTCTTTTTCTGCACCATCTCAGACACAAAGAGTCTGATCTTGAACTGTAGCACCTTGGCCACAAAAAGTCAGATCACTGTCTGTAGCACTGAAGCCATAGGAAATCTGATTTCTATCTAAAACATCTGATTAACAATGAATATATCTGTATAATTTTAACCACAGATCTGATCTCTACCTAACACATCTCATCTACAGCAAGTCTGATCTCTATCTAAAGCATCTCATGAGTCTGATCCAGCATCTCAGCTACAAGTTTTTTTTTTGTCTGTAGCACCGAAGTCATAAGAAATCTGATTTCTACCTAAAGCAACTTATTCACAAAGAGTCCAATCTCAGTCTGTAGCACCTCGATTAAAACAAGTCTGATCTCTGTATGTAGCATCACAGGCACAAGAAGACCAATCACTCTTTAGAACTTAAGCCATTAAAAGTCTGATCTTTGTCTAAGGCACCTCAGGCACTACAAGTCTGAACTTTGCCTGTAGCATCTCAGCCACAAGGACTCCGATCTTGGACTGTAGCGCCTCAGCCACAAAAAGTCAGATCACTGTCTGTAGAACTTTAACCCAAGAAGTCTGATTTCTGTGTAAAGCATCTCATGTACAATAAGGCTGATTTCTATCAAGAACATCATTGACAATGAGTCGGCCTTCATCAGACTTAAATCTGATCGCTATCTAAAACTTCACATCCACAGTGAGTCTGATCACTGTAAGTAGCATTCAGGCACCAAATGTCTGATCTCTGTCTAAAACAACTCAGCCATAAGGTACAACCTCCACAAAGAGTCTAATCTATATAAATGAACCAAATCCAATCTCAGTCTACAGAATCTCAGCCATGAGGATCACTGTCCATAGCATCTCATCCACAATAAGTCTGATCACTGTAAATCTGATTTCTATCTAAAGCATCTCTATTACAATAATTGATCTAACAATTAATCTATTTTATCCACTGTGAGTCTGATCTCTGCCTAAAGCTTCTCATCCACAGTGAGTCTGATCTCTGTATAAAGCATCTAATACAGAGCGAGTCTGATTTTGGTCTTAGCACCTCAGCCACAGAAATTCTGATCTCACTCTAAAGCAGCTCCATCACAAGGAATCTGATCTCAGTCAAGAGAATCTTATCCACAAAATTTTGGTCTCAGTCTAAAATATATGTTCCACAGAAAGTCTGATCTCCGTCTAAGGCAAATCAGCCTCAAGAAGTCCAATCTCTGTCCAATCTTCATATGTAGCAACTCATCCACAAAGTCTGATAACGCCCAAGAAGTCCTCACCCCCCCTTGAAAAGTCTGATCTTAATTAAAATTCTATTTTTATTATTAATTCATAATATTATTTATTAAATGTCTCCAAAACATAACAAGTTGACCCTAACTGTGACTGAACCAGACATGGGCTCTTAGATTAGACCTAACTGTATAATAATAATTTTGCCTCTCCAGTATCTCTAGGCAATACAGATGCTTTTCATGTCTCTCTTCACATCATTTACGCTCCAAATACAGTAAAAAAAGTGGGAATGGTTTCAACCCGACTGCTGTGCTGATAGAAATCCACTAGATGGCAAACAGCTTGTGTGAGACAACTCCTTCTACACGCAGACACGAACTGATCTTCATCCAGCATCTGCAACCCAGATGGAATCAAGTTTAACCCGACGGAGCCTCTAGAAAACTTTCCCAGTGACAATTATTACGGCATATTCAGCCACTGATGGAAAGTTTCATCTAGACGGAGACGCTGAACAAAGCCTTGCCGTACAGACGTACGGATTACTTCTTATCTACTCAAGAAAGACCAATTGGCATCAAAAACACTGTGCTAATGGAACATCAAATACTGTAACCATTATAAAGGTTACTCAAGTGCCCTTAAATCGTGGTATTTGATTACCTCACGTCACAGAGTTCTTATGCTAATCCCGCACAGCTTAGTGACCTACAGAACCAGTTCAGCACAAGCACCTGAGTGCTCTTAAATCAATGAGGCATTTTATTTGACCTTAAACCACCTGCTCAATTTACGAGATTTTTGTTTAAATCTGATCAAAGTTGTGCTATAATCTTAATAACATTTCACCATTTATTTGCGAGAGGCGTGATTACATGACTTTAAGATACGAGTCCAAACACAAGACCAGCTCCATTGTTTGCTGTTGAACAGATAATTATAGTGTAGGATTTCAAACAGAGATTCTTCAACATACACCATCATAACCAATAACTGAGGATAAGCAAAGAAACAAAAATGCTATTCTTCTAAAAAGTTTTTTCTCTGCTCAGGCGTGAGGTAGTTATGTAGAAACCAACACCGTTCTCCAACACTATTACTTTTTGATTAACTGATGGGCAAGTTGTGTGCTTAGAATGATGGTTTCCATGTTTCTACCGAGTCTTGATGTAGATCAGTGAGCATGCTGCCAATACTTACCTCAGGTCCAGGAGGCCCTGGTGGTCCTGGGGCACCTAAGTCACCTGTTTTCCCCTTTCAAACAAGACAAAAAGGATGTCCGCATAATCAAAATGCATAGGTATACACAAATAGCAAGAAGTAGTCTGGGCTTAGTGGTGGAACCAGGGCTGATCTTCACTCTATCATGGTATCATTTTTCAGACATTAGCAGAAGACGAATGGACTCTAAATTAAAGTAAACAATGACTTCTACAGGAGCTTGACAAGTTACAGCAGCGTTCCCTCTTTTCCCAAACCATATTTAAAATGGGCACAAGTACAAAATGCCAATCAGCCCCAAGCTCCATCTTGTAAAAGTGACTCAGGGGCAACTAAACTTTACCAAGCACTTTTTTCCAAAGCCTTGTGAGCTGTATATAAAAAAGAACTGGTGCGCTGGAGACTAAACAGCTGTCGATAGTGTGCAAAACAAATTCCACACTCCAGAACCCCTTAAAGAGAGTGCATTAATGAAGTATTTATGAGAATGCCGTGCTAAAGACTGGATAGCCTACCATTGGTCCAGGTTTTCCACGTGGGCCTGGTGGTCCAGGAATACCTGCAGCCCCCTGCACAAAGAGGAACATTATGAAATATTCCTTAGCACAGAGAAATGTCAGACTCAAATCTCAACATTTATAAAGAACTGAAGAGGTTGGAAGAAAACCTGAATGTTCAAAAGCCATTGTTCAAAACAACACTAGCAACCAAGAATTTCGCCATCCCATTCCCTTACCTTGTCACCCTGGTAGCCATAGTCTCCTGGCTCCCCCGGTAATCCAGGTCCTCCCTAGATCGTACAGCACCACATAAAGATTATAGGCCAAACACAGCACAGCATTTTCACTTTCAGGGACAGAAATAACCACAATCTAACTCTGATTGGTGTAAATGGAAAGTTTGTTTCCATGATTGAAATGCAGGGCATCAAGAACTACTTTGGTCCAAAATTAGCACTGAGGTTACAATAAGAAAAGCCTGATACTAGCATAAACTCCTGTTTAAATTCCTGAGCCATTAGATATATTTTTGGATAGGGATGACTCAAGATGAGTCTGCTGTCAGCTTTGCTTGCATCACTAATTGAGAAATATGTCCAGATTGCTGTCATTTTGTGTTGTCTTTTCATTAGCGTGCCAATGTACACTAAGCTTACATCACATGGTATCATCAGCTCAGTTGGTATCTGAGTCAGTATCAGTATATATAACTTCTAATCAATTTAGCTTTTCTTTCAAAGGTAGCTAGAACTAAAACCCCAACTGCCCAGAAGTAGCACAAGAGCTGCACTTTTGAACAATTACAGATCACTGCAATAATAGAAATATTTAGATCACCTTATCACCTTTCAATCCAGGTGGTCCCACACCTCCAGGCAGGGCCTGCCAATGACAGAAGAAGTTTTCAGTGTCCACCAGAGAAGAGCACAGGAACTGGCACAACGTGACTTAATGATTGGTCATTACCTGAGGTCCGACAACGCCAGGTAGCCCGCGAGGCCCCTCAGGCCCAGGGTTGCCCTGAAAATAAGAAAACATTGGTAATAAAAAGCTTAAATGATAAAGAGTGCTCCTTCATATTGCAGAGCAGAATCTCCAGAACGAAGGAATGCTCATTTTAGCACCGTTGTGCAGGAATAAGATTTAGAATAATTCCCAACCAAACTACTGCATAAAAATTTGCCAATAAATTCTGGGTTATATTTATAATTTGATTCCTCCAAAATAGCAGCAGTGCTAATACTGCTTTTCACCAGTTTCACAATATTGCTGATCAAACTGAAAATGCTGAGTCAGAGCTACATCTTCACGAAATCGATGACTATTTTCACTGCTAGCCCTCCGTCCTTTGCTCGCACATTTCACAAGGGGAAATGCAAATTAACTGCATATTTCTGGTGTAACTATGACTTTAGCAACACTTTCAGCCTCCCGCATTGGCAGTTGTTGTGCAATAGGAAAGACTCGGGTTAGCACGTAGAAACTAGCTGACCTTTTCCAGCAAGTACTTCTTCTGAAAAAACAAGCAAGCAAACAAATACCTAGTGTGAAAGCACCCTACAGTACGTGCTTCTAAAGATGATCAGTCGTGCTAGATTAGGGTTGGACCCAAACTCTGAAAGAGCAGAAGATCTTCAGGAGCAGGGTTAAACACCTCGGGCTTACTTAATGTGACAGACACTAGATGACAAGCTAATGAGGTAAATCTAAATCCATCCCTTTTTTTCCACATCATGACAACTATTCTGACATAAATTTCCTCCAGGTCTCAAACAGTACATTCCAAGTTGTCAACACTTTTGAGCAAAGATGTAAAGCTGTGCCAAGTCTTTTGAGCCTGATATCTATTTCACATCCAATTTCGAAAATCGCTGCAGGGCTCAAAGAATGTACATTAAACGACAAGCAAGTAGGGTGGTAATGTTTGTGCCTCCGCAAAACACAGTGATCTAGACAAGCAGTATTCAAGTAAAATTTGTACAGGTATAGGTAAATAAATGTGACTACCATGGCATGTATGTGATTGGTTAATCTGCAGCAGATGACCTGCTACAGAAACTATGATGGTTCATGTTTAGAAAGCTACTCACAGAACTATGTTTTTTTTTTTTTTTTTACATTCACTATATTCAGAGACTCTCCTGTAGTATTTTTTTCTGCTGAAATTCTTTGCACCTAGACCATGCTCACCCAGGTGATAATGCTTTATCTAGCATTTATTTTATTTATTCATTGCTAAATCTAGGATAAACCCTGTATAATGGAATATTACTTTTCAAGTTTACACACTGGGGTCACGTTGTGCTTAATATACTCTCCAGTGCCCCTTGATTAGCATAAGTATTCTCTGAGGCTGTACATCCACCAATCTGATCAGCTAGGACACTTAATGTATGGTTAGATGTTTGCTGGTGCTGAGGTTTGGCCTGGTCCTTATTATTGGAAATGTCATAGAAGTAGACCATGACAACAGAGCACTAACTAAACGCACCAGTGCTCATTCAAGTAACCAATATGGCTTTCTGGATTCAGGTAAACCAGCTTCTTCACCTGATCCCAATTCCATACACACACTGACCTTCCTAGGCTTTAATGCATGAGTGATTTCGGCAATCCTTTCTGCACAGTGTTTCATGTCCAACTAAAGGTTATCTCCAAGGACACTGAATCACCATCCTCAGCAGCGAAAGATGTACTGAGCAACTGACAGCTGTACTATTAGCATTGGCATCCTTCATAGCATCCTCAGCCCACCACCAATGAGGACATGCGGCATGAACGCAAGACAAGCAGTGCATCTGGAGCAGCGAAAACCATAAGAATTGCAAAGAAGGAGAACGGGAGGCTCTAATGGCTTGGCGGGATGAAGACAAATCGCATGCACTTCATAAAAGGGCTATGTCTCTTTCAACTGGCACCCTGCTTTAAAAACTGTAAAGAGTTATACAGAAAGAAAAGAAAGCAGAGGCAGTAACATGATCTCATCCTGACAAATTCTCCCAGAAATGGTTTAATCCAGAACTGACTGGAGGAAGAGGAGGACAGGGTATAGGAGCTTACTAGTGGTTATGTGATACTAAAGAAACTGGCCGGGTCGTAACATTTCAGAGCCGGATGATGACCACAGAGTGTATAGAACTTGTATTCGACGTCCTTTTTGCGCTCTTATCCAGTAGAGTCAAATAGGCTTCCCCTCAATGCTCACAGCTGCCCATGAGAAGTCTAGGAATATCCCTCCATTGATTTAACCATATTTTTGACTCAGCATACTCTAACCATATCCCAACTCTACAGCAAAGTTAACACTATGCAAACACTAACACCGCCCTAACGGTATCCCTATGTCCTGTATAACAAAGCTAACCATAGAAAGTCTAACCCTATCGTAACCTAACCCCTACACCAACTCAAACCTAACCCTACACCAGCACTAACTTAACTTATCCACAGGCCATCCCTAACCAGAGCTAATCCCAAACCCTAGCCTAAACACTGCCAAACCCTAACCCTAGCCCAATTGGTTAGGATATTCCAATTAGTCATTTGGTTGCATGGTCTCGTGTTCTTCCCTGAACGTGTTGAAGAGCTTATCAGGGATCACTGACACTGGAGATATTTATGTACCCACATCCTCCCAGGCTGACAGCGCTATTGAAATATAGAGGAGATAATGGAATGGCCAGTAACCGGAGAAGCAAGTGCAGCACAATCCAAGTATTATTCAAAGATACAGTTTCCTGACAAAGTAATGGAAAATCCAACAGAAAGCATCTTAGTAAGATGTTGGAGCTCCACAAGCTGCCAGAAATCTTTTTAATGCACCTTGGCATAGATTATACAAATGTCTGGAACCATAATGAGGGGATGGACCACTGGTCTTTCAAAAGACATTCACTCATGGAGTTTTCATGATATTTGTGGAGAACAGTGGAGTGAACATTGTGGAGTCAGTGGTGGAAAGCACTCCCATAGGGTGTGAAGGGCAGATCGTATGATTTACATCATTTTCATCCTCATCACACCATTCAGTGAGCCCTTGGGCACAGTCATCCTGGAAGAGGCCACGCCCATCAGGATAGACAAGTACCATCATAGGATAAAGATGGTCAGTCTGAAGAACATCATTTTGATATGTGGTCTGAACAGTGGATCCAAACCATGCCAGCAAAAACAATTAAAAACCTCCACAGTATAACAGAGAATCTCATCTGTATGCAGACTTAAAAAGAAAGCCTAAGATTAGCTAACATGGAAGAGCCAGCACACAGTGGAAAAGGAAAAGCAAAGCAACTCCATCTGTTGGAATGCCATTGAACTGTACATCTGATTCTCATAATGAAGTGCCTGTGACTGAAAAAGGGCCATTTTTGTAAGTAAATCACATTTATTCTGTGCCTTACATGAAAAATAACAATAAAATGAAAATTCCTCTCTGGAAATGATCAGACTCGGACCACGTTCCACAATGTGACCGAACTACCGCACCTGAAATTACATCATTGATCGCGTCCAATGGGATGTGACCAAATACGAATCCAAGAAACTGTCAGAACTCACACACCATGCTGACACTGATGACTTTTCTACATCTGGGGATTTTTTTTCCAGTGCTCGCCAAAGTTTCTGGGAGAAAAAAAACCACCTTTCTGGTTTAGACCACGCCCATTTCAAGTTAAATTCTGGATACAGATATAGATATTTGGAGCACTAACCACATACGGGCAGTGTCATTACATTACGCTCAGGATGTCCAAGGTGTTGTCACTGACAAGCATAAGAGATGGCTGGTTCGCTTACTTTAAAAAGATGGATTGCAGTTGGTGGTGCTGTTACATAAACATCTGAAGAAGAAATCCTTTTTGAACTAAGAGAATAAATGTGAGGGAATCGTGATTGTCCACTATGCTGTTTCCACTCGAAAATTACCAGATGTATCTAATTTGCTGGGTGATGCATCAAACTGACCACTTTGGAATTTGTATATAGGGGGTTGGTACTGGAATGATGTAGCTGGGTTTCTGCTCCATGTGCTTCCCATTATTGCGTTTCTAATTGGAACACACGCCATCACAGATGACAAAGTGAGTACCAAGCTCAAGGCAATGTTCTTGCAAAAAAAAGAAAACTCTACTGAATCACCTAGCATTATAGCAGCTAAAAACTGCATATGTAGTATGTTGTGTAAGTGTGGACTGTGTACTGGATGTAAGCAGCTAGGGTTACTGACATGGAACCAGAACCAAAGGAATCCATGGAATCCTGTAAGTTTTATATCCCTGGATTTTCTGCAGCTGAACAGGATTAACATACAGTACAGCTGAGGTTAAAAAAAAATAGTCCAGAGGGATTCTGTAGTGCTCGGAGGGAAAATAAAACACCTGTGGACACTGAGATACCAGGAGAAATCTGCTTTTTATAAGAGCAGCCACACATATGGCTTCAGTGCCCCTGATAGAGCAGATCACCTGCGAAGAGCTCTAGATCCTCTGCAAATGAGAAGAGGGATTCTCTACCTGGCTCAGGTGATTGACCTCTGGACCTTTTCCAGATAATGCAGCTCCATTCGTATATGATATATAGTGCTCATGCTAATCTCTCTGGCTCTCTGTTACATTCTTTCTAGTGCTGTTGTAGGAAAATAATCAACAATAAGCACTGACACTGGAGGCTTCCATAAATGTTCTTTCAGGAAACGTCACCATATCAACCACTATGCATGTTTTTAATCCATTTATGTGGCACATTCACTGTACACGTCCCTCTGGGTGAGCTGTTACTAAGGAAACGTTAACGTATAGAATGGCGCATTAATATAAACCTGTGATATACAGATGCACTACTGTCAGAGCTGCTGTTATAGAAAACTAATCCACCAAACAATATAGAGAATTCAAATACGACACAAATATTCTCTGCCAAATCTCTCTACATCATCAACCAGCTGAACGATATTTAAACAACTGATCCATGCCCAAGTCGTTGAAATGCGTTAAATGAAAGTCGTTGAAATGTGTCCATTCTTGGCATGAGAGCCTGGGAGCGATGGAAGAAGAGCGTTCCTCACCCTGAGAACAAATGACCATAACCCCTAATTCTGACTTCTCTCACAGCTTGAGATACCAAAACAGTGATAAGGGAAAAAAAAAAATGCAAAGTCACGTTCTCATGGAAGACAGATGTGAAGGCAAAGGTGATGAAAGCTTCTGAGACGCTGAATCAAAGCCAGCATTACTGAAAAAAGGTTTCCTTTTGTGTTATACAAAGAACTGGGATGGGATGTGATCCAAAGCGATGATGTAAAATGTTTCATAATCCAAAAATTTCTTGCAACTGAACTACACTACCAGTCAAAAGTTTGGACACGCCTTCTAATTCAATGCTTTTCTTTATTTTTATGACTTTAAAAGAGACTGGATAATGATGGACTGTTGTTTCTCTTTACTTAGT
>JAQQZU010000015.1:20336939-20348359 GCA_030068025.1 Parauchenoglanis punctatus | reverse complement strand
GTAATGTTTTACAACGTAGAAAGCAAAAAAAATAAAGAAAAACCTATGAAAAAGAGTAGGGGTGTCCAAACCTTTGACCGGTAGTGTATATATTCTAACACTATATCATCATCTTGCTTGATTCAACACACACATCTAAACAAAAATGAATAGAGAGAGGTTGTGCTCACATTGACACCTTTAGGGCCTGCATTTCCCTCTGGGCCTGCCTGTCCCTGAAAGAGAGCACAGATCAATATCACACACACACACACACACACACACACACACACACACACACACACACATATGAATACACAGTTAATTACAGTCAGCTCAGTGAAACATGATTCAGTGCTTCAATATGAAGTTATAACCCTGAAACCTAAAGTTACAGCTTCCATAAACAAATGTCTCCTCACAGAACACTTCAATATTAATGATATTAATAACAATAATAACAATAATAATAATAATAATAATAATAATAATAATAATAATAATAGTAGAAATGACTTTGTCCACTTTGTCTACTGGTTCACTGTATTAAAGGATCCTGTCTTGGATTCCTTTCCTTTACACATTACTCCCTTCCCAAGATGGAATTCTGGGTATATAGTTTCTCTTTAGTGGATCTTGGTCACTGCACCTGCCTGCCAGGGTAACCTGCCGCCCCGACCATGCCCGGCAATCCTGGCAAACCCTGTGGAGGAGAGAGGGACAGAGACAGAGAAGGAGAGAGAAGGGGAATGTGAGAACACGGCCATGCCAGCGGAGGAATAGAACAGCTATTGTTCTCGACGGCACCCCGATCCGCTGGCCGGCCGAATTCTCCTCACCCCGGCCCTGGCTGTGGCCCAGGATCAAGTCCTTTCACGTCTAACTCTGCTTCTGCTCGTATAAATTCCCACACATACTATTCTCTACTGACACTTAGTTGAGGTGAAATAAATGTTTGGAGTGGTGATGTGAGGTGCTTTCCCAGAGGCTTTGTTTGACTAACTTTAATTCTTCATCAGACCGAGTGAGAATGCAATTCCGTCTTTGTACACCATCAGGGCTTCTGCATCAGTAAAAGTAACAAAAGGCTCTCGTTAATCTCACCAAGCTACTCTCAGGTTTGTTTTGAATTGGCAGGGGTGTGGCTTATCTCGAATTTTCTGTATATCGGTGAAGCAGTTCAACACAACATCACTTCCTGTTTCAGAAGGAAACATGTCAAAATACTGAAACCGTTTTATGAACCGAAGTGATGGAGCTGAGGTTGAGGAACTGAGACAGCCAGATTTTTTACATCCCAGGGTTTTTTCGGTGTTTCTGGGTCAAAACAGTAAGGTTACAGGCCGCATACCTGTTCTCCTGGCTGACCCGGTGGTCCTGGATAGCCTTTGGGACCCTGTAAAAGAGAACCAAAGCAAATGATGAGAAACATAAAAGTGTGTGTGTGTGAGAGAGAGAGACAGAGAGAGATCACCTTGTTCTCATTCCTCTCAAGTGTTCTCTTTTCTCAGTCCAGCCACATTTTTGGGGATTTTGTTGCCTTAGGTTCCCAACACCCCCCCTCACGTAGATAAGGCTAATACCCTTTAAGAATTCTCTCCAAACTGTCAAATCCTTTCAAGCCTTTCCCCTTCAGAGAGCTACACCTAGCATTACACACAGGAGACAAGTCACAACAGCGAAAGAGACGGGAGGGCAAAAGAACATGCTGCAGAACCCTGCTGCCTCCTTCTGCTCAGACTGAGGCTGCTGGTGGACCTGCCGGGTTTGTTCTTGTTTCTGTCACGAAACGTCCAGATTACATGACGAAGATCCTCGAACAAAAGATGTTTAAGGATTTAAAACAATCGCTAAGCACTGATCCGGAAAACAGAGACGTCCTTCTGCGTGAGCTTGACATAAAGGAGACGTTTGGGTTATGGTTCATTGTCACTGGCACTTTTCTAGCTGTCCCATGAGTGTTACAGCAGCACTGAGATTTCCATCAGAACTTTCCCACACTGTCATCAGGGGTCCTGAATCATGACATCGTTCATCCATTTCAATTCATGAGCAAATAATTATATTACTATATGTGATTTTTATCTTCATAACTCACCTAATCCACTTAAATAATTAATCCGAGCATGCTTCTGATTTCAGCTAGCCTGTGACAGCCCTTAGGTGGTGTAGCACGTTAAAATGCAGAGGAATGGAGAATTCAGAGAGCGTTGGAAGATTTTGGCCTTTCACCCTGAACCCTGACAACATGGTGGTGCTCCAGGGTTATTTATGCCTAACCGAGCTGCGGTATGCAGGACTATTTCTGTTCACGGTCATCTGGAGAGACGTGCCCATAACCGCAGCACGTAACCTTACATTTTAGATGAAAGTATCAGCGACTACGGTTGCAAGATAGATAATAATAAAAAGGGCCATCAACTATGGATTACTGCAGTCAGCGGCAACACTTAGACCTGACAAATAAGAGTCTCAAAGGTATGAAGAATATCAGAACACCATATGGTTTGGTGGAAAATGGTGGTCTGATTCGGTGAGCGTCTGAGTGAAAAGCGAGGTAAAATTCATCGAGGATTCTTGGTGAACCATGTCATCACTTCACAAGCAGAAAACCAGAAATCACTTTTCATCTCCTGTCATCTTCACGTCTATCCTCCTAAATCCTCTTCAGATGTGGAGATGTGGGAGCAGGACAGGGGGCTAAAGGGAAGTTCTGCATCATCATTGTCTTTTAGCTATAGCAAAAACGTCTCAAGATTTTAAATTGGACCGATTTGAGAAGTTCCCCTTTTAATTTTTTAAGAACTCGTCATTCAGCCAGAAGATACTGGAGTTACAAGATTCTGGAGCTCTGACAGAACCGCTCGTTCTGATACGTCATCGTTTCTATAGTAACAGCTCACTCCCATAAAAGGATTAATATCATTTTTTGAACACGTACTGGAGTCTCCAGTGTCAGCGTTTTGTAACAATCAGTGGTAAAAGTTTTCAGGACATGCTTTATAGTTTCTTGATGACGTAACAACATGCTTTTTTTCTTAATAACATCAAAATACAGCTAAAAGAGAGAATGGTGTCATTCCCGATTCAACGACGTTCCGCAACGTTAAATCTAGATATAAATCAATAAAGAGTATGACGTGACGTTCTTTTCCAAATTAAAAAATATATATATATGTGGAACATTGCTATGCTATAAGAGGGAAAAAAACACTTTTTAGGAAAATATTCAACCTTGCCGTGGTACCAGAATCTCTGCTTCACATCTTTCCACTCTGGTGTTGGATATTTTCCTAAATTAGCACATCCCGAATGCTTCTTTCCTTACTTATGCTCACGATCGTACCAACAGCGGACAGATTCTGTCCTCTTCTGCCAGGAAACTCCTAAACCTTTTCGAAGCGAACTGTATTATTAGGATGTTCGTTGCTTACGGACGGAAATACGCTTTTGTTGCTATCGCTCATCTCTGGCTCCGTCTCTCGCTATGTAAAGCCGTCGTGTCAGAAGGACGCCGTTAAAACATGACCTCTGATGTTGTGAGGCGTGTGACAGGAACTTTCTGCCAGTGTGTAACTCTATCCTGCTGAGGGAAGCCAAGCAGCAGTGATGGAGGCTGTAACAGACACTAACCACTGTCTAGTACAGGAAAGCGCAGTGAAACATCTACTTTTAGATCAGATATCTGAGGTGTGGGAAGCACACGGAAGCCCATCAAACCCATCACCTCTGGGATGAGCCGGGATGGGTGAAGAGGAACTTACCACTGGACCTGGAAAACCTTTGAGACCTGGTGGACCAGGTGGTCCTCTCCCACCCTGCGCAAAGGAAACACGAGATTAGCCTAGAATATTCCAGAACCAGATTCCACAATGAAGCAGGACTGGAAAAATTGAGGTGTTAAGGAAATGACAGAGATACTGGTTAATGAGTTCTGGAGAAAAAATGGACCATCGTGGAAGCAGTGATTAATTCAACATGAACTCGTGTTCTGAGCTTCTGAGAAAAGAACCAAAGTAGCACTGAGAGTTCAGCAGATCATCAGAAGGTGCCGAGAACAGAATGAGGAAAAGGTGACGGTGAATCCTGGACACTGGTTAGTTTGTGGTAGAGGAATGAAAAGCAGTCAGCTGATCTCAGAGCAGTGATTTTGTTACCTTTTCTCCTTTCGTGGCCTGACCTGGCGACAGCCCGGGGTCACCTTTTACACCCTGAGGCAACAAAACATCATCTCAGTTCACTTTTCAAGGCAAACCATTTTGAAATGAACTGTGAAACAACTGATTAGATTCGGTTCATGAAATAATTCATTACATTCATTAATTCATTAAATTAGTCTCAGAACGGGCCTGGTACTGAAAACACACTAAGTTATGTAAATGACTGAAATAAGAAAATCAATACAAAGCTCGCAGCTTGTAGCGATGCCCGTTCAGGTACGATTAAAGACTAAATGACTGTTTACAGCTGCTATAACGTGTTACTCTAACAAACCTGTTTCATGTAAGTAATACAACATTAAATGTTAAATGATAGAAATTCTTTAAATAATAAGAATGGTAACTGTTGGCAAATTGTAAATAATTTAAAAATAATCTAATCTACAGTGATAATCAATCTAGATTAGATACAATGTAATCACATCACATCAGGCTGCAGCTCATCACCTCCTCGCTGATTATTTTCCTATAACAACATGCCATGCTGTTTAATTCTTTGAGATGTACCAACTTAAACTCTGTCACTGCGGGATAAGATTAGTAACTCCAACCCACATAATATGAAGCCGTCGTTGATTATTTTCCTATAACAGCACACACTTTATACTTTACATCTGCTCACGACACCTTTATAACCTCACCTAGGAATGGGAACTGGAAATACAGACTAAATCCTAAACACTTTAAAGCCTCTGCTTGCTTTCCCATCATCATTTTTCATTTTTAAAAAGTTTCAGGTGATGTTAACGCCCCAATTCTCCAATCACTACTTCAGAGCTTAAAAAAGCTTCCTGTAACCATTTTCACTTGGGATGCTTCGTGTTAGTGACATCATGGCTTATGATTTCAGGTAACGCTATGACACCTCCGTGGAAAAAAAAGAAAAGAAAAAAGATTTATTCCCATGTGGCCATATATTAATATTCTAATCAATGCTTTCATGATACACTTTCCTGAAATGTCACAGATTTAATATAAATGAAATATACTCTCTAGCAAGCAGTGCATTTAATTTTGAAATCGTGTACCGATTTTTAAAATATTGTTTTCAATCCTTTAAGTCATTGATTTTTGTACACAATGTATAAATAACTAATCGATTAAAAAATTAAAAGAAAAAAATGTACAAAGAGGTATAATTGCTTTTAATACAACTTACGACTGTTTCCTTCAACGGTTTTTTTTTTTATTCTATCGTGATCCTGTATCATAGGAATATTGTATCTGTGAGTATCATGATGTGATATTTTATGATGTGAAGCAGTAACTCTGATAATCCTGCATCATAAATTTTGCCGTGAAGGATTTGTAGCAGAGGAAGTGAACATCTCACAGCTACGGTTTCTAATCCGGTCGCGTCTGGCTAAATAAAGCCGTTTCTCCTTTTTGGTCACCTCTCCATTCTCAACATGCCGAGCTGAAACGGGACGACGAGGTCTGGAAACAGAAGAAACAACTGCTCGATCCAAGGTCTCACAAATAGAGACCACGTTTTACGTCCAAAAACAACAGGATTTTACCATACAGGTCTTTAAAATGAGCCACGTTTTTAGTTACAAATATTCTCGGAAAAAATTCAACTCTCCTTCCTGTTGTTTAACATTTTCCTTTTTTGGTGAAATATTGAGCAGATGTTTTTAATTAAAAAAAGGACGAACGCAACTTAGCAACGTGACGAATCATCCTTGTTTTCTGTAGCTTTGCTAGCATGATATTAAGAGCTAGCAAAAAACTGGCTTTTTTAAGAAAATCTTTACCTTATCAAGGGTAAGGAAATATTTCCCAAAATACAATTGTGAAGGAAATACTGAAATCTTTTGATCAGAATGAAAGGGTTGTTTCTCAGGAGCAAAGATGATCAAACAGCAACAATGTCAGAGTTAGCGTGCCTTTAGCATGGATGCTAGTTAACCACACTTTGTCTATTTGCAAACTCCTTTAATCCTGTCACTCATTTAAAAGCTAAATGTCAGGACCCTTGACATTGTTGCCTGAACTGGTTTAACACACTGCTTAAAGGCATATTTTTGTATACGGTAGTGTTAAAAAAATGACTCAAACTAAAGCAGAGCTCAGCTAGCATGTCATTTTTCAGCTAGCACCTAACCGGCTATGTGTTGACGCCATGAAAAGCTCCAGCTGTAGAAAGTTCTGTGTTAGTTTCACACTCTAAAAATATGTCAACAGCCCTGAGAGCAGATGTCAGCTGTTTTATGGTTCCAGCGCGTTTTTATAACACACCCCAGCGTAACGTCTTTACAGCTTTCAGCACCCCGTATGCCCCGGCTCTTTATCTCTACTTTTAGCTCACAGGATGGAGGGATCAGCGATGGGAGCCCGGGAGAGACGAGCGATGACTCATCTCAGAGCTACAGCTGCGGGTGAAGATGCTCCATCGTATCCACTGAATGCGAGAGGCTTTCTCGGCTCCCGGGTGGAAGAGCAACCCCAAGCCGACGCTTAGCCCACTCATGTACCGAGAAGCAGCACATTTTTAAGGTCGTTTGACAGAGAAAACAGTCATTTATCCTCCCACACTTACCACATGTGTTTATTCTATTATCAGCAAAGAGTAAGATTGTGGTATTTTTAAGCGAGAACAGAGAGCAGAACCCGGTTCAGCGAACGAGCCGACGGTTTGGATCGACGCAAAAACCGAGGTGGAAACATGCCAGCAAGGTGATTTTCCTGTCACTCAAATGGTTCTTCTCTACATCATCATCATCATCATCCAAGCATTTACAGTAGACTCGTTAACTTATGAATCAAAATTGTAAATCGTATTACATGAAGCCTAAGGTACATATAACATATAACCAAACCGTTAAAGATCAATAGTGAATTTACCTAATTAGCTAGCATTAGCCTCCTGTAATAAACAGTCAAGGAATAAAGCCTGAGACCGTTAGCTATCTTTATTATTAGAGTCAACAGACAATCTTCTATTTACTTTGCTTCCATTACATTAGCAACAAGCAGGTATGTAATATGTAACGCTGCACAAAAATTCATCTCAATTCATTTCTCCTCGTTATTCGCTGTGTCCAATGATGCTGGATCACATGACCTCACATGCCATCCAGAAGCTCGGTAAATCTACAGAGGAAAAAAGAGAGAATTTTAAAATGTCTGCTTGATGTTTCATTGTGTTCCGAGTGTTAAATTCCCAATTAGTAAACAAACGTAACTACGATGTGGGACACAGGGATCTAGCACAAAACTCGCATGACGCGTCTGATCGCTCGATTCTTTTTACACTGAATTGATCAACACTGATTTTCACCCAAGTGGCGATGAATTGTCCTCAAAACACCTAAACATGATGTCAACTAATTATTTAAGTCAAACAGCTATTCAGTTAAATTTCCTTAAACTTTGGCGGAACACGCTGGCCTCTAACGGCACTAATGAATACCATGAAAACGCTAATAAACTGGCACAGAAGGATCACCGCCATGTCGAAAAGATATATGTGACATTCTGTACGAGTCTCAGCACATGCTCGAGAGCAAACAAATAAAAAACCTGCTGTCAGAATGGAAAATCAGTGATGTCGCTTTACCTGGAGGCTATACCATGGATGAGAAGGTTCGTGCGTATACCCATGCGTGTGTGTGTGTGTGTGTGTGTGTGTGTGTGTGTGTGTGTGTGTGTGTGTGTGTGTGTGTGTGTGTGTGTGTGTGGGGGTGTGGGGTACAAGGTTCACACACAGAAACAGAAGTCGAAACAAAGGTGCTCAGATTTTCCACTGGAATAAAAAAATGTCTGTTAGATATGACTCATCGCTCCTGTTCTTGTTGATGGGCGAGTGAACATCTGGATCCTGATCTAATCACACCACTAGGTAAAGGAACACACATACACACACATGCATGCACACACACACGCACACACGTACACACACACACACACACACACAAATACTTGTACTTCTATCTTTGTGAGGACACTCATTGACATATTGAATTCCCCAGACCTTTACCCTAAATTAAACCTTAATCATCACAACTAAACCCCCAGTCTCAACCCTGACCCTGACCTTGACCTGTCTAACCTGAACACTAAAACCAAGTCTTAACCCTCATACAGCCCTTTGAATAAGTGAGGACCAACCAAAATGTCCCCACTTTCCAAAAATGTCCTCACTTTTTTGGTTAAATACGTTTTTCAGTCTTCAATATGTAGCAAGTACACACACACACACACACGCACGCACGCGCACGCACGCACGCACACACACACACACACAGAGGATGGAAAGTGGAGCGCTATAGGAGAAATATGTGGTGAGGCAGAGAGATCTGCCAGCACACGCTGCCACACACATCAAAACATTGACTCTCGTCCAAGTTTGTAACATAACGTGCTATAAAAAATGGTGTGTGTGTGTGTGTGTGTGTAAAGGTGTAGCTGCCGACAGGACAGGATAGAGCAGAGGAAGCTTCACAGCGAAAACAATAAATTCTCAACATCTTTACTCGAATATAAAGCAAACTCTGCAGTAGGAACACCTACAGCGTTAAAGAAACACGTCACGCTGAATTAATAAAGTTTTAACTCAACGCTCGTTCAGCACACAAACAAACTCACTCCTTAAGCCTTCCTAAGAGGCTCCCGACATTAAACCCTTCACCTCCAGATAACGAGTTTGAATCCTGACAAAGCCAGGGGTCGAGAGATCAAAACCGGTCGTGCTGTTGGGGGGAGGGGCTTGCTGTCTCTCCCATGTCAATCACGGAGACGTTAATCAATCATGGGCATCTGTGAGCTGCTGTATGTGGAAGAGGGCGGACAGCGCTTTCCTCCAAGTGTGTTACGCTGCCCTGAGATGCAGCATGAGCAGCAGATTAGCATTAGCATTCACTATCCGCCCTCTTCTGCATACACGAGCTAAGAGAGGCCTATGATTGGCTAGTGTCTCAGTGATTGACATGGGAGAGAGAGGATGCGCCTCCCACCCAGTGAGCACGGACAGTTTTCGTTCCCGTGGACTTCGGTTGGCTGCGGCTGCGTCAGGATTTGAACTCGCGATCTCCAGACGACAAGGCGAACAATTTTCAAAAGAAAGTTTTATTCTTGTCTTTTAAATCAATTCTACCTGACCTGACTTGACTCAGACATTGCTATAGAACTGTGTCCAAATACCGGAGCTGTTCATGATGTTCCCTAAATCCTTTCTTTAATTGCAGTGCTAGTTCACAGCCTGCACACTCCTTCTATCATGTTATGGCCTATCGATGATCCCCAGCACGTTCCCCACAGATGTACGACTTCAGCGGCTGGGAAGTGGCCAGAGGGTGAAATCGGAAGAGCGAGCGTGAGGGACTTTGAAACCAGGACACAAAAGGAAGCACACAGTGCTGCAGGCGGAGGGCTGACTAACCTCTCTGACGTTACAATCTATCATCTTCACCGGCCGGTGTTAATCCAGCTATAGTGTGTAATAATCAGAAATAGCAAAGAACGGCAATAAATTCCTAACACTTCTTATTTTTAGGCATCAAATTCAGACTCCACTGTATAGTTTCAGAGTTAGAATTTAATAAACAAAAGATTTTTTGTCTCTACTGAAGTGGATGCTATTGAGATGATCCTCAACACCTTTACAAGGTGATGTGAGACGTGAGGTGACAGCACACTGAGTGATGAACACCCGAGGCATGCTGTCACAGGAAAATAATCAACACAATTCTTCTTACTGCTCTCAGCACTGCCGCTCAGGAAAGTGGAGGAAAAAAATGTCTCGGAATTAAATAATCGCACCGTGATTAAAGTCCACGCTAAATCTGTTTGCTAAGGTAGCTTGAGGAAGGGCCACGGCGTTCGGATGCTTAATCGTGGCCTCTTCATGAACATAAAATCCTCCTTTATGTGTTTACACCGCAGTGTTTAACAGTGAGTGAGTCACACCAGAGCTCTGAGGACCCCCCGCCCCCCCCCCACACACACACAAACACACACTTCCTCTCTACATCTCATCTCACATCATCTCTCCCAGGATGAATGAACATTTACACCCACATCTCCAGCTACCGGCCAACACTCATTCACACACACACACACAGAAATGGTGTGTTCTTCTTTTTCACACTGATATACAGTATGTATACCAGGAAATGAGGAATAAACCACTCTGTGTCACATGTTTTAGTAAATAATCTACGACAGGGTGCTGTGATGATGCCGTGTTTCGGTTCTGAATAATAGAACATTTTTTTTAACATATTAAAGATTAAAAGTTAAAAGTACTTTTTATCTGTTTATAGTCACAGTTAATGTTGAGAAATGAGTTGTCACTGACGTTATAGCAGCTATAAACAGTCGCACCCACACCAGCCTCTCTTTATTCTCTCTCTTCAAGTTAATAAAACAACGTAGAAAACTCTTAAATGTAGCCACAGCTTTTCCAAAGTGCCGACACTGGAGACGCCTGACATACACGTTAAACACACCTTACTACCCTCTTACAGAAAACTTCATCGTACGCATGATTACACACCGTTTCTAATCTGTTTCTTATCAGGGGTGTAAGAAGATCTCGATACCCTTGAGTATTGTGACGTTATGATTTGCAAGACCGTATCGATTCCCAAAAACACTGTATTGATTTATTAATAGTTTAAATGCAAAGATTCACAGCAGGCAGTGGTTCACTTTGTGTTGTGTTTAAACACTTCACTTCCACTTCAACCGAACACTGAGACAGGAAGTAGCCCAAGGGCTCACCGCTAACGTTAGCATTAGCGATCCTAACTGATTAGCCCAGACCTTGAACTGTAGCTTGAAAGCATTTGCAAATAAACATGACAACTCTGGTTTTTATCTGCTATCCGCTAGCATTAGCATGGAGCTGTGTTGTTATTAGACTGTAAACCTGAAGCTGTAACGGGGGATGGGAGGACCAGAATTTCTAGCCATGCATCTGCTAGCGAGCTCGAAACTATTCCTCAAACACACACACGCCTGGAGAATTCGAGCTCCGGCTTCTTCCTTCTGGAAAATAGCATTAGCGTTTCAGGAACCACACACACTTTATCATGTCCAGGAACCAATCACTGTGAAGTTAATGGCCTTGTGTTTGAAGTCTCACCTTGGGGCCAGATAATCCAGGAGGTCCAGGAATCCCATGAGGACCAGGAGAACCCTGCAGGTGAGAGAGAGAGAGAGGGAGGGAGAAGGAGAGAGACGGAGAGGGAGAGCGAGAGAGAGAGGGGGGGATAG
>JAQQZU010000015.1:20312910-20335743 GCA_030068025.1 Parauchenoglanis punctatus | reverse complement strand
CACACACACGCACACCCCCACACCCGCACACCCCGCCCACACACGCACGCGCACCCACACACACCCACCCGCACACACGCACACACACACACACACACACACACACACACACCCCCACACCCGCACACACGCACGCACACACGCGCACCCACACACACACACCCACACACACGCACGCACACACGCGCACCCACACACACACACCCACACACACCCACCCGCACACACGCATGCACAGACAGGCAGACACAGACATGCAGCAGTACACAAGACACACAGCATATAAACTGGATACAGCACAACAAGTCGGAAAGTTGCCCTGGAATTTTACATTTCCTTTTTCAGTAGAAACAATGCGAAAGTAGAGAACGCAGCGACTCTGCAAACTACAGCAGACGCAGTAAACAATAACATGCTGTACGCCAAAGGAGGAGGACGTGGAGATCATTATGAAGCAGTGCAGTTCCACATGAACTCCTCCTCAGTCATCAGTTCAGATGTTCCACAAACGTCCACAAAAAGGGAAGAAAACAAGAATAGGAATTCTGGTGCGTTTGGTTATTTTGACATCATCAAAAAGCGCCAGCCAAACACTGCTTACGGTTTCGTTTGTGATGTTTGTGCTTTCCACAACATATGATTAGACTTACAGGGCTCATGAAACTCCTCTTCTCTGAGAACGCAATCAGGCTAGCATGTAACAGTACGCTAACATGGCACCTCAAAATATAGACAGTTTTTACCCTGAAAATTCTTTAGGCTGCAGGACAGAGACTTCCCCACGTCACCGTACTGCTCTGGAGGTGAGATACAGAGCACTCAAGTGAAAGGTTGCTTCCTCGCGTGCAGAAGGTGCTCACAGTTACTGGGTTCCTGGTTTCATCCTGAGCTCAGGTTACCGTTAACGTTCTCCAGGTGTCAGTGTTGGTTTCCTCCAAGTTCCCCAGTTTCCTCCAAAAAACATGAAGGTAGGTGTAGAAAGGTCACACTAAATCACCTCTAGGCATGAAGGAATATGTGTGTGTGTGTGTGTGTGTGTGTGTGTGTGTGTCCTGCAGTGTCAGGGTGGATTATCCTGCCTCGTGCCCAGTGACCCCGGGATTGACTCCGGATCCACCGCGACCCTGACAAGGATAAAGCGCTTACTTAACCTACTGAAGAAAAAAAGGAATGGTGCTTACTGTTGTGTCATTTCTTGCACCTGCACGTCCTCCTTATCTTTTTTTGATCCATCTCCACTGTCCTTCATGACTCCATCGGCATTTTAAGAGCTGGGATCGAGGAATCAATTAGACATTTTGATCAGCACCTAGAGCTCCAACACACCAGGAACGTAAAACAAATCCATCTCCATTCTTCCGATCTTGCATCTTCACTCAGACCCAAACACTTTTCACTTTCTCTTTGCCAGCCAGTCTTGGTTTCCTCAGCAGGTGCACAGGAAAGCCAATCAGGAACCTCCTCGAGTGGAACACCAGATTCTGGCACTACAACAAGCGAGGCCTTCAGACGGCCCGAGTTATTTCAGGTCAGGTTCAGTAAAGCGTGCAGGCGGCTTCAGCGTTCTGATTATCGGCTTCGGGCCACTCAGTGAGTTCACTCCGGACCACGTTAAACACGCTTACAGCAAATACTCCTGATGTGTTCGGTGCTGCTGATTTCTTGCTCGGTGCTGTTTTTCATTATTTCTGTGAGCTGTTAACGGTTGTGTGTCGTGCCGACGTCACGGAGGGGATTATGGGTATTGCTAGCACAGTTAAACAGAATGGAGTTTAATAGGATACAGACATGTAACAAATACCTCAGATGTAAGCGATAACGCTCTCGTTTCGCTGTTAGCCCCCAAACACAAAACAACACGAGCTTTTCTTCACTCACCATTTTCAGTAACGTTCACCACAGAGTTCAATCGTATGCAAATTAGGTGATGACGCTGTAACGAAGCGCCAAACGTGAACGTAAGAATGCTCAGGCGCTTCGATGGTGCGTGCGGTCTAAAGTCCCTACCCGGAAGACGAGCTCTCCTGAGACATCGCGAAGACACGTAGCTGAGATGAACGGTGCCTCTGGTGAGCGTACGACGCTAATACAGTTAGAATACGTCACTAATCTGCAAATCCGCTCGACAGTACACGTGTCACGTGATAAACTACAAGTGATACGACGGATTTGACAGACAAGTGCGGCATTTTCGGGCCTCGGGCTTGTCTCCGTCGCTAGAACCTTGTGTTGTCTGTTTACGGATCATAAATGTGACATTTGCTAGATATACTAACAGACACCTCACGTCTGCACCTACACGTTACTGCGATACACACTCTCTGCACTGAGACAGGTGACGCTGTGAGCTCATCATGGCTCTAGCTGGGAGTTATTTTACACCGCATTGTGTCACAGCTCGCACGACAGCAATGAGCTCAGCTTGTGGGCTAAATGTGTGTGTGTACTAGCATGCCACAGGAATGCATGCTCTCATGCACATCTGTAACACACTCGTCTCCTTCTCTTTGTGTCTCACACACACACACACACACACACACACACACACACACAGGGAAGTGTTTGAGATCTTTATATATCGAGTTTAAAAAAACGAGTGTGATGTTAGAATAAAAAAAATGGTTGTCTGGTTGTGAGCTCTGCCAGACGCTTACTGGTGAAGTGTGGGAACCTAAACACACGCTCCTCACGGCTCCTCTTTATCTGATGGAGCAGATGTTCCTCAGCACACTCGCACAAACACTCAGTGTGTGTCACGTGTCTTTTTTTCCCACTTGAACCCTCGATTGCCTTCATAACAGCACCGATCCAAACCACGTGAGAGTTTCAGGGGTTTTTTTTTTTGTTGTACAAACTGGGTGTTAATTAGAGCCGACAGAGATGACGTTAATGAGGTCAGTTTTAGTGCTTTAAGTGAAATTATTTTATAAATCTGCTGAAAAATCTGGAATTTATTCATAATTAATCTCTCTTCACTGTCCCCTATACTGGAAAGTGGTGCACTACATACAGTCAGCTCCAGAATTATTGGCACCCTTGGTAAAGATCAGCAAAAAGAGGAAAAACTGGCTTTGGGGTTCATTAGTTAATGTCACACTCAGGTAAGGAATAAAACACTTCAGGATAGAAAAATAATCAACCAAGGGTTAGGTGTGGTATCCCTCCGAAGTGGATCTTTCCTAGACGAGCTCGACCCGAAGTCTTTTATTCTCCTTACACCACGGCAGTTTCCCAGGATAATTTGACATTTTGTTATGTAAAAAATCACGTTATCCGTTTAAAATGTTGCGAAACGTCCATGAAACTGTTTATTTACATTATACGTAAAACTGCAGCTTACACGCTCCATCTATAAATGTTAAATAAACATCTCGTTACGGATTATTTTAAACCGTCAAGCCCTTGTGTAAGTTGTTAGCAAGGTATTAGAACGAGTGCTTTCATATAAACCTGCGATCGTTCGCAGTCGACGTCTTTAATGTAATTAAACACAACACAACAAAACAAACGCGAGGATGAAAACTTACCCGTGGTCCTCTCTTTCCAGCTGGCCCGGGGAGACCGGGGGGACCGGGAGAACCCTGCAAGACAACAGAGGCATGAGACGAGAGCGAGAAAACCCAAAAACGAGCCAGCAGTCACTTTTATTACAACATACAATAGTCTGCTTGGGGAAACAAGATGCACTGCGTAAGTGAAGCCTCATGTTTTCCGAGCCAAGTCGGTGTTTCTCTCGCTCTTCCAGGAGGAAAACATGCCTGTGATCCGTAAACAAGCCCCCATCCCACACACACACACACACACACACACACACACACATACACACACACACGCACACACACCAGGCTGCAGACATGTCTGCTTCGCTCATCACTACACTTAACTAACCCGTCTCCTGTCCAGCACTGGACTGCAGCTGAAACCTGAGCGCCTATGAAACACTCGCTTTTATGCAGGAGTTTAATGGCCGGGAAAAGGTTTTTTTTTCTCCTATTGGACAGAAGTGATCTCTCCACTGTCTCATCTGTCCAAGTTTGTTACTATGTTTTAATCTTGAAACACCAACATTTCTGGTGCTGATGCCACCCAGTGCAGTCCGTTTCGATCCACAGATCACAGCAGCTTTTACACCAGCGTCAGTATGAACACGAGATGTGAATCGGATTACCTTGAAGGCAAGAGCAAATGAGCGTCAATCGTAAAGACATGGAGTTCTACGTAGATGACGCATAACATGTTGATCAGCGATGTCGAATTCTTAATTCTGGTCACTTAAAACGGGTCGTATTTTCTAACAGGAGATGCAAATCACAGGTTTATATTAATGCGCTGATTCATAGCTGATGTCTATAGTAACCGCTCACTTGTACGGCGGAGACTCCGGATTTAAATGGTTGCAGTTTCTTGATTTTCTGTGTTTTTTGTCTGGTGAACTCCAAGAGAGAGAATAAAGAGGCTGGTGAGGGAACGAGGGAACTCCTTCCACTTTTTCCTGTCCGCCGCATCTTGCTCTGTTACACCAGCTACCTGCAAGTCCTCTCTCACCACATCCATAAATCTCCTCTTAGGCCTTCCTCATTTCCTCTTTCCTGGCAGTATTTTTTCCATCTCAATTTTTACACCATCATCATATTTCAAAAAGTAGAAACTGGAACTATGAGATTGCCTTTTTAGAGGCGTCTATAATAAGGAACGTTACAGTACAGCTCTGTCCTTAAACGCTACCTTCGAAACAGGACACACATTGTCTCTTAAGGCCAAGAGCAACAATCTACTGTTCCAAAACGCTGCTTCCACTTTGAGCTTTTTCTGGCAGGCGACCACGGAAACGTCCCCATGAAGCGCTGAATTAAATCTGCATTGACACTGCGCTCGTTACAGAGATACGTCTGAAGCTGGAATAAAGCCGCAGACTCGTAATATAGAAACGATTCGTTTACTTTTAACACAAACCGACTTGCGCACTGACAAAGACAGGGTGATGTGATGAAGCGGAGTTACTGCTCCCACACCGAAAGCTGATCATTTTCCCCAAACAGCACGTCCTAAAGTGTTTTATTCCTCTTATACCTCAGCAAACTGCTATTAATGAACCCTAGATATTAAAGAACAATACGTCATACTTTTTTATCCACTTAGACGTTGTAGAACATTTGCAAAACAAGTTACTTCCTGTTCTCACTTATGTAATAGCAGCTATAAACAGTCGTTTACTCACCAGCCTCTTGTTATTCTGTCTTGATGTTTATAAGACAAAAAAAATAAAATCGCAGCTTAATCACGTTACTGAGAAACCGCAAAGAAGACGGAAAAACTCACAGTTCCGGCTTTACCTCCGACTGTTACACAGCGCCGGCACTGGAGACTCCTTCATACGGGATGCAGAAACATCTCCTTAGAGAAAACGTCACCAACGAAACGTTGTTGCTTCATTACATTGTAAAAAGTTTCTCATTAACACTTACTCACTTGCAGTCGATACAGATACAGAAAATGGTAACTCGACCATGAAAAACTTTAATATAATAAGGTAAAGCAACGAACTAACGCACACAATGAATTCCTTGGGATTCTGCTCCTCACTTCTTTACTGTCCCAACTCTTTTACTTTTTATTTCCTTCCTGCATGTGGTTCCCATATAGCTGACTTTAATGGCTCGGATCAGACTAGAAAAATTTATACATAGCAAATAAGGCATGAAATGCTTCATTATTTCTAATATTGTCTATTAAAGACAGTTTTCTATGTTTTGGTCATTTTTACACAGGAATTAGTTCAGTTCCACTGAAAATAGTAACTGTAATAGTATAGCAGCGATTGTGAGACTCTAACAAGAGATCAGGTGAAAGCCGCATCAGAGACGGGTGTGAACGCAGGGCCGCTGACGCACACCAGGTGTCATTGATTGTCGTGATTTTGATTGTGATTTCTTTAAAATAACAATAACGGACAAAAAATACTGTATATTTAGAATTGTCCAGTGTAAATGATAGAATTTAGAGTTTCACTTTTAAATCTTTTATTTTCTAGACGTTATATACAGTAAAAGGGATGTTTTAATGCAACATGGCTGTTTTGATGGGAGTTTGTCAGTAAAACTAAATACTGTGATTCTTGTTTTGTATCTTAGAAATGTCTCCAAGCATCGTGACACTTTTTTCAAAACCCTACAAATGGCACATACAAGGATCACTGTGAATTTCATGTGGCAAGATTTATAGATTTTATATCCCACCGGGTGCATCTGAATCAGTCGACTAACTGAAATTGATTCTACAAAAGAATCGACTCGTTTAAATGAATCTCTTGTTAATATGGTCGAAATATCTAATCAGTGCAACACCAAATGTCAAGATTAGACATTATAATTTGACATTGCCTGCCTAGCACTACTCTGTGTGTGTGTGTGTGTGTGTGTGTGTGTGTGTGTGTGTGTGTAGGTGTAAACATCTGGAAAGAAAATTACTCCAACACCACAGCAGATATATTTCAGAGCCAGCTGTCTTCCTCAGTTTCACACACACACACACACACACACACACACACACACACACACACACACAGATAAACACACACATATACACACAGAAAGTGTGTGCTATGGAAAGTCTGAGGCATTGATTGTGCTTACAGCTCAAGGGATAACAAGAAATGAAGCAATAAATGTAATAAATTCATAGGGTTAATACAGTATGTGCGGGTTCAGACTCAGAGGTAATTTTCTGTATGGGTGTGAAAATAAATGTGTGTGTGTGTGTGTGTGTGTGTGTGTGTGTGTTTGCCTAAAAAAAACTCACATTCAGTGGATTCTCTCACATAAAATACATCAACACAGCTGACACGTCTAAAAGAACTTATTATTCCAAGCATTCATCAAATTCTAAAATATGAATAAAACATCACGGGACACACGTAACTCTCCTAATGTAAGTCATTAACCCTAGCTATGGTTTATTGCTAATGCCAATGTTAAGCTAGTATGACTGAAAGCATGTCTTAACTTTCCCCATTGACCTGGAATAGCCAACAAAGTCCAATAACAAACCACGTTTAACAGAATAGGAAAGGAAGCCTTTACACTCTTTACAAGCATCCCATAATAACATGAGCCTCACTGCATGCTTATGTGTAGAAATGTATCTTTATTTGCTCTTAATAATCTAGTAAGGTTTAATCATCTAGTTACGTAGAGTAGCACAGTGTCTGGCATTGCCACTGGTAATGCTACAGTTAGAGCTAGCAACAAGGGCATAGCCAAGGGGAGGCCAATGGCCTGAAGCCTAGCATGAAGCATGACAACCCAACTAAGATATTTCAACATTTCTGGGAAATTTTAAAGTTCAACGTATTGTTGTGCAAGATGTTGTCATGTTGCGCAAGAACCAAAAAGCTAAATGGCCCCGCTGACCACAAGAAGCAGAGCAAACACTGGTCAAACTTTTTTACATTAACAACATTCATTATGTGGAGGCATAACATTAGATTTCTTTAGCTTTATTAGCTATCATTACCTAGCAATATTGAATTCATAACACCAGCTTACTTTATAAAATGTAGCCTAATGTTATGTAAGCTCTGATTTGCTAGACAAAAAACAGTGTTGCTTACAGGAGTGCACATATAGGGGACGCCTCATTTTGTCATTTTCTAAAGATTTAGGTCTGTATTTAGGCTGTCATGCCACTTCAATAATCGACTGGGAAAAATCTGGCCACTCCACTGCAAAAGATCTACCTCTCTAGATGGCAACCCAATGAATCTCTAGAGGCCAATCTAGGGTATCACTGGATCCAAACGATCTGTTTAGAAATCTCAGAGCATTCCCTGAACAAATCAGCTGTCCTTCCCTGCTGCCTGTGTTTCGGTTTCTCTAGCGGTGAAAAGGAAAGACGCTTGGACAAGGCTGTCCCTATTCTTAAATCAGCATCAAGAGCTGCCAAACATTTTTATTCATTTCTTCCCCTGATTCACTCTGGGAAGCTCTTAGAAATGCAGCCAAGTGCTCAAAGCTCTCCAAGAACGTCTAAAAAGAATTAGTTGGATATTTATGGTTTGCCGTTTGGCTCATTTTTCATGCACAACTTTGCTCCTGCTTGCCTTGGGAAGGTTTTACAAAACACCACTTTGACCTGCATGCACAAACACACATGAGCTGTGAAATGATGGCTGAGACACTCACCGGAGGACCTGGATCCCCTTTCAGACCATAAAATACATCATAGTCCAAAAAATAGTCTCCATCCTCAAATCCATAGTCATATCCGTATACCCCTGAGTCGTACGTCCGTTCCTCGCCATATTCCTCAAGGCGTTCCTGCTGGGGGTTGTACCCTTGCTGCCTGTATAAGGTCGCACCGTTCAGCTTCATTTGAGGCTCTGAGAGATGTGGATATTTGGAGCCATTGTTGTCACTCAGCTGGTTCTTCCTGTGTTGAGAGATCAGGTTTGGAGTGGCCCGAGTTGCACGGGGTCTTCCCAGCAGCTGCTGATCCTCAGTGCTGTTCCCCTCATAGGGTCTACCTCCACTTGGAGGGGTGCTCATAGTAGTTCTTGGAGTAAGATCTGGGGAGTGCGTTGACCTGAAGGGGCTTGGAGATGGACCAACAGTCCGAGTGGTACTCGATCTCAGTGTATTCCAAAAGGACGCTGTTGAAGGTTTAATTTTGCGTATAGAGTTCCTGAGTGTGGAGTTGGCTGGGCTTTGTGTGTGTGTTTCAGTGGGAGTAGGGGAGGTCACAGAGGATGTTATGGAAGGCAATGTGGAAGGGAATGGAGATCGGAAAGTGTCTGCCAGTCTGCAGTTTTTTTTAACGTAGTCACAGTAATGTGCTGCGACCTGCGCTGATGGATATATCTCCAGCTGGCACAGAGAGCCTTCAAACTGTGCCGCCCTGGAGTTCATCCTTCCGATGGCCACCCGGCCATTTGAGACCACCATTCTCGGCCTGGTCAGTGTCTCCTCACTGTAGTGTAGCCCCCCACATTGGGCAAAAAATGACACAGAGCGTGGATGCACTGACACCGCAAACGATTGCCACCGTCCGTCCTGCGCCTCGTAGCTGAAGTAGACAGACGCCTTGTCACCTGTGTACACCACCACCCGATTAGGCAGAAGCTGCAGACCAAACTGGAGCCGGTCCATTCCGTCCCACACACTGAACAGGAAGGCATTGGTGGCACGCTTGGAGTTGAGGCTCACTATCAAGGAAAACTCCTTCTCTATGCCTGCAGGAAGGACATTCACTACAGGGGCTTCAATCATGGCATCACGGTCCAGAGTTACCCCGACCCCAGAGGGAAGGATAGAGAGAGAAGAAATAAGGGGGAGTGAGGTCATCGTCCAAGCAGAGTGGGTGACGTCTCTGCGGCCGGACAGGCCCAGCTGGAGAATAAGATCCACACCTGAGAGACAAAAAGACAGCAAAAGAGACAATGAAAGAGTGATTTAGGTCCAGGCACGCATTTGATCTTTGCACACTGAACCACTTACAGAAATGCCACTGTGCTAGAAGCATGTTGTCCATAGAATAAATAACCCCTAGCATTTTTTGCCCGTGATTTCCCTTGATATGCTTTGGTATCTGCTGCTGATATAAATTTACCCCCAAGGCTTCACACAGCCGTTAGGAGCAGCTGTGGTCCAGATGAAGGGATGACAAAGATGAGCAAAAAGGAAAGTCCTTGGACTTTTACTTCAAGAAGTTACAGTTTACTTTACAGTTGCTTCAAGAACTGTTTTCACAAAGGTCTAAACTTCCTCTATACCATACCGATTTGGGTCCCAAAAACTTCTATTTGGACAGTCTCACACAACAAGGTTTATCCTAAACTGTGAACGTTTTCCCACATGCAGATAAACCTGGGAATGTTATAGCAATTTGTGAGGTCAGAGTGAGCTACAGAATAAGAATAATCACCAGATCAAAAAGCTGTTATAAGTCCAGAACTTCATTTGTACATGAAAGGTTAACTAATAAAGCAATGTTTCAAGTTCTATTTATAAAAACATGTGGTAACTCTACATGTGGTGTCAGACTACAGCAGGTTTGAATTAGTGAAGCAGAGAAAATGAAGAAAATCCATGATTCCCTGTTTTCCAATGCAGTCTACTCAAAGATCGGTGAACATCTGAAACACAAATGACCCCACATGCTTGTATGAAAACTAGGAAACTGACAATTTTAAAATACAACAGAATTCTGGATGTCGCATCATATCTCAGTCTTACTCATAGTCCGGGAACTCAGGTCATGGATCCAGGATCTGTCCAGGATAAAACGCAAAAACAAAAAGAAACAGAGGACACTGGGTGCTTTCTATAAGAGTGAGTCAGCATTTTGGCCCATGTTTCTTTTCAGTAAAACAGCATGTATCTCTCTCAGAACAGGAAAGAACACAGGGATCGTGGGGAATGAGTTATCCGAGAAAACCGGTGTCTGGATTTGTAATGAAAATGCCTTGCCATGTTGCTGGACCTTTATGATCCCTGCTCTGACATGCTCAAGCTGTTCAAAAGCTCCTCTGTTTCCTGCCGGCTGCAGACACGCAGTGTGAGCCGGTCCAGTGCTTTCACCCCTACACCTTAGCCCAGATTTAATAAACATTTCAAACAAATAGTTTAGATCTCAGATTAGGTCTTCCATTCAGCACTAGGATTAAATTCATCAAGCTCAGCACCTAGTAATCCATTCTCCAGGTCATGGTGTTGTCTGGTACGACAAGGTGAACCATAGATACCAGTGACTTTCCTGATGCCGAGTCTCAGGCAAGTTGCGAAATATCTTCATGCTGTATTATAACAACAGACACACTCCTAGAACTAGGCTCACTGCTCTTCCCATCTCAGCAGGATCACTGGTTTCCCATCTCAGCAGGATCACTGCTCTTTCCATCTCAGCAGGATCACTGGTTTTCCCATCTCAGCAGGATCACTGGTTTTCCCGTCCCAGAAGGATAACTGATTTTCCCATCCTAGCAGGATCACTGGTTTTCCCATCTCAGCAGGATCACTGGTTTTCCCATCTCAGCAGGATCACTGGTTTTCCCATCTCAGCAGGATCACTGGTTTTCCTGTCCCAGAAGGATAACTGGTTTTCCCATCCCAGCAGGATCACTGGTTTTCCCATCTCAGCAGGATCACTGGTTTTCCCATCTCAGCAGGATCACTGGTTTTCCCATGGATAAGACTCTGATCAGACCTCAGTTTATCCTGGTGTCTACTGAAGGTAGTGGACCAAAGATCACCAGAGGCATGAAACATTTGCCTTTGCAGTAAATCAATTTATTTTGAATTCTACAGTATTGTTCACGTTGAAGCTGATAACTGAAAGGTTGGAACACTTTCTGAACTTTCCAAAGAACACTTAAAGAACCCGGTTCTCTCAGATCTAACTGAGGATGTTATTCGTTACTTTATCTTTATCTTAGCACTCATTTCAACACTTCGCCTCAAACCAGACATCAACGCATCAGAGCTCATCTCCCAGGCAGGCTCCACATGGCCGACCCCATGAACTCTGACCTCAGGTATAAGTCGTCCAATACGTTTTTTCAGTGCTCCAAAGACATGGACGGAATTAAAGAGAAACCATGCAGCCCATAAAAACCACTTGGACATGACAAATGGGCCTCACTCGCTGACATTCTTCTAGGTTCTTAGAGACATTACTTCAATACAATTCCTAAATTGATATTCTTGATCTTCACTATCCAATGACTATTTTGTCAAATCGTCATTAAATCGTCATGCCCTTTCCTTCCTCCATCCCTTTCGCTCTATTTTTAGACTTTTATTTCTGAACTGAATGTTTTCTTTAAAAAAAATCTTTTTTTGTACAAATCTAAATGTTTAGTGTTACTGTTTTTTAGATTTGAACCAAATACGATCCAATTCTGTAACCAATGAAAAAAATTGAAACTGGATTCGGAGAACATTTTTAATTTTTTTGGAAGAGACTTTCTATTTATTTGATTATTTTTGTTAGGATTGATTTTATTATATTTATATTTTATTATATGTATTTATATTTGCAGTGGAAAGGTTTTTTGCATGTAACTGAACAAAAATAATATTTAAAAAGCTACTTTAGTGTTTTTACATTTTAACTGGGTTTTTCCCTCCATTTTTTAAAGTGACATGATTTTAAGTCTTTGTTGTTTTATTAGAAAAATATCAAAAAGCGTAGTGATATCTGTATGGGTTTCAGTTTCAGCGTTAGTATCATGGTATCATGCCATGCCATCTTATTATTAGTGTTATTTTCATTAATATTTTCATTGCACATTAACTTTGCAACATCTGCCTTATTATCATTCACTATGTTTTATTGTTCATATAAACGTTAACGACCAAGTGGAAATTAAGGTTACATAAACAGTTTTTTTTCTTGAAGAATAATGAGTTCTCACAGCCGGTTCGAGGTGGTCTTTATAAACAGTGCATTCCCTCACCGTTCCTACACACAGGCCTGAGGCTCTCCTCCGCTCCACTTCCTGTAACCCCTCTATCTCAGATCGTACACTCGTTAATGTGTTTGATGCATAGCAGGAATTTCTCTCCGCTCAACGAGGAATCTGACGACCCGTGCTATCTTCGCCAATTTAAGCTGCTTTCTCAAGCTCCAGCTCATAGATACAGCCATTAAAAAAAAAATAGGATTCTGGTCACCCTTGAGCTTCCGAGGTTTAAATTAGTTATACTTCTCAGAAACAAGTAACAGCGGGTGCTTTTGTACCAGTCAGGTCACGATTTAGGAGGAAAAGCAAGAAAAACTATCATGGAGGACAAAGTGCTGATGAAAAATGAGTCTTGCAGAGTTAGTGAGTGAATATGAGGAGATTAACGACATGCTGAATTGGAAATATTTCCAATATTCAAGTGTTGCTGCAGCTAAAAATAACAGTGTATATTTTTGGGACATTCACTCACTTTAACTCAGTCAAGTTAAATATTCTCTTCCTCTAAAACACAGTGAAGACAAACACCCTCCTCATCATCACCCGAGTTACACCAATCCTTATTCCATCCGCATTACAGAGAACAGATTTATAATAAATCTAATCTAGAGAGCAAGTTAGACTAGTTAGCTAGCTGATACTAACCAGGACTGGTTAAAGTGTTGTCCTTGGTTACAGCGCAAGTCTCTCTCTCTCTCTCTCCCTCTCTCTCTTTCTGTTTCTCTGTCTGTCTCCCTCCCCTCCCTGTCTATTAGTTGATCTGTCTGTCTGTTTTCCTCTCTCTCTCTCTCTCTCTCTCTCATTTTTTTCATGGATGAGGAAGCTGCTCTGCATTCAGGCTGCATTCTGCCTCACACAGAGCAAGAGCGGACACGCCGAGACAGCACAGATGGAAGACAGAAGGACTTCATATCCTTTCATAAATGGACAACCTGACATCTTGGACTTTCTTGGTTTTTCCGTTCATTCATTTTAGTTTCATTGTTATTCACCTGCTCTGATTTTGATGATGAAGGATTAAAACCAGAAATAATACTATGGTAATCTCTGCTGTCATTAAAAAACCCACGTCCAGGCAGTGTAGTAAACACACACACAATCTCAGAGAGAGAGAGAGAGAGAGAGAGAGAGAGAGGAATACAAACAAACAGACCTAGTGACAGACAGACAGACATACAGACAGACAGACAGATCGCTCACCTTGCATTTGGGAATGTTCTGCAGAGAGCGTAGTGAAACATACTGACAGGAGCAGAAGGAGGGCTCTCCTAAAAAAAACAGGAAGACAGACCACTTTTTAAAAATTTCACAACAGTAAATTGATTTTATGACAGATTTCATTTGTTCCTTCTAAAATAAGGAAGAAGGCTATGTTCACATTACAAGATGGAAGTGACCCAAATCTACTGAAGCCCTGATACACAAGCTGTAAAAAACAAACAAAAAGAAGTGCTACGTTCATTAAGCTGTAAATGTCAGTGTAAGAAACTCTTTACATTGAATTACTGTGTCGAGAAAGTCAAAATGATGAGATAACTCAAAATAATGACACAGAACTTCAACTACCCTCCAAACCTTAAAAAATAGGGCTTTAACCAAGCTGTGTAGACACAAACACGAGCGTAAAGGCACCTAACACGCATGAATGTTTGGTCACAATGTCATCATTGTGTTGGCTGCAACTTGGGGAGAAAAGTGGAGGACTGGCAGTAATATTTGCAGAAATTCTTGCGCAGATCTCTTCATCAGGTCTTCACTGCTCTGATCATAAACAGCTGAATGCTGCAGTTAACCTCTGGAGCACATCACCTTGAAGGTGACGAAGGCTCGCTCTGCTGGCGCAGGCATTCTGTTATCACGAGGATATGACATTTCCCTGCCATAAAAATGCTTCATGAAGTGTGTTACTTAATGTCACACCAAGGCATTAGCATTAACCTCATAATCATATAATCAATCATCCAGGTTTCAATCTCTGACAACTGAGCCAATGATGAAGAGTCCGATAAAGGAAGGCTTAGTACACTAATCTGATGCTTTTTATACAATTTATTTAGGGCCACTAATCAGCACAGAGCTGTAACATGCCTGAAGCAACTCCTGATTAAATACTTTGGCAGCGGTAGATGTTACAAGAAGCACATCCCAGTTCTCAGCCAGGAATCAATACCTGATATGAGCTTCTGCCACGGCTTATTATTCAGTTATTCACCCTAAAGCACGCTATTCAGTACGAATTATTCCATTAGAGCAGTGATACTAATAGGAAAGGTGAGGAATTTGCATCTTTATCCGACATCGTGTCTTATGTTTAAGCGCTTAATGCCACAAAATGAAATCTTGAACTAATGATAACTACAGGAATGGAGCGTTCATCAGTGCTCGCTGCAACCTTTATAACACCTTCAGTCTGGGCTACACCTCATACAACTGGATTTCTTTACAATCTTTACAAATCTTCTAAACATAACAAGCAGTAATTACACTGGTTACGTTGGACGATAGCCAGAGAGCATTTATCATTTATCAGAACGCAAAAAAATGAATCGTGACTCGTTCGCAGGAGCGTTTATTCAGGAAAGGTGACGCTCATAAGATTCCAGTTAGCTCTGAAAAATGTTTGTACTGTATAAGAGCTCCTGAGTGCGAGTAAATTTAAAGAGTATAAAGAGACTCCCTCGCTCTCTGCAGAAAAGCTTTGGTTTGGGCCAGATGCGTTCAGACTTTGTCCGAACCCTGGACTCACTTAGCACAAACCAAACAGTGTTTTATCACTAGCAGAACGGACCTTCATAGCAAATCTTCATAGCAAAGAGGGTTTGATGCGGCCTACAGCTGAGAGAAATGAAAACACGGAGCATTGCTTCAAAACACACAACGCAAACACAGCAGGGTGCTACTTGGTACATTCCTAGAACTTGTACTGGAAGCTAAGATTATCTTCATTATCTAATGAACACTTAAAAACCCTTAATGCACCATTTCTGGAAGCCAGTAAGCCTTATTTATCCAATGAATCCTTAACAAGCCACTGACGACCCGTTTTTGGAAACTAGGCGCACTTTATTATCCATTGAACCCTTGAAGAACCGTTTTTTAAACTACAAATTCTTAATTATCCAGAGAATCCCTTAAAGACCCATTTAAGAACCTTTTTGGAAGCTAAAAACCTTAAATATGCAATGGATCCTTTATAAGTCCCTTGAAGAATCCTTTTTTGGAGGCCAGTAACTCTTATTTATTTAATGAATTCTTAACAAGCCATTGAAGAACCTTTCTTGGAAGCTGAGAACTTTTAATTATCCAGTGAACCCTTGAAGAACCCCATTTTGAAGGCCAACAACTCTTATTTATCCAATGAACTCTTAAAGAACCTTATTTTAAAGCTAGTAACCCGTAATTATCTCATAAACCCTTAAAGTACACTTGATCCCTTATTTATCCAAAATAAGGGATCAAGTTTGTTCTTTACCAACAATGACAATTTCTAATTGATTAAATTGCTGTGGTATAAGAGGAACAAAACACTTGGGAACATGCTGTTACTCGGAAATAATCAACATCAGGGTGATAACAGTAACTCTGCTTCATCACGCCACTCTGTTATTGGTTATTTTCCAATAATTACACAATATGGCGAGATTTACTCCTCATACATGAGCAAATAATGATTGCTGATTTTAAATTAATTTAAATGATAAATTTCAGTGGTACGATATTGAGAGCTGTGATCATTAAAACAGACAGCAGCATTCTGTCAATGTAGTCCACACACACCCACACCCACCCACACACACACACACACACACACACACACACAGCATCTGGTTTGGATGGAAGGCTCTATATTGTGTAAACCGTAACACATTGCATTTATAATCGAATTTTCCACAGTACCCTATATCAAACAATGCTAGACATGATCAGGACCAAAACTCTCCCACAAATGCTAGCATGCTAATAAAGAATAAAGCCCAGAGACATCCGGTTAGCAATCGCCACCAAATTTGTCTACATTTTGAATATATTAATCCCAAACCTAGATCAGGAATAAATCATTAGATAATAGGAAGCAGAATTCCGGTAAATTTCTCACACTTAGAAATTTAGTCTCACTTTACTATAAATAAACAAGTTAGTATTTGTTTAAACAACATTTTAGGATCCTTCCTTCCCGTCTGCGCACATGTGAAAGCGCTGATTTTCAGAAGACAAATTTTAAAAATGAAAAATAAACATGGGAGGAAAATTCTCACTGAAAAAACAGGCTCACAATGACGTGTCAAATCAACCATTTTACAACAAATTTTAACGGTAACATTAAAAAGATCCTTCATTCCGAAGGTTAACTGAGCTTGGCTGCTATTTAATCCCCACGTTATACAATGATTTTGTTGTATATGGTATGAAAACACCGGGTCGGATGCTGCGGCCGTAAGTCACATTAGGAGATATAACAGCGACAGCGTCGAAATTTTACCCCATAAATTGTTAAGTAACAAATTGTTTTAACCCCTAAGTGTTATGTTTACGGTACAGCAATTATTTAGTAGGAATTTATAGTAAATGACTATAAAACATCTGTAAAGTACTGTAACATTTACAGGTAAAATGCTGAATTACTGTACTTTTTTCTGCAGAATATTACAGCATGTTACATTTTACAGTAATGTATTGACATAATAAAATATTATTTGCTACATTTAATCATTTAGCTGACACTTTTACCCAATGTGGCTTACACCTGAGACAAGCAGGACAGAAATTTACACACACAAATGAATATTCACATATAAATTTAAATTAAGCCAAAAAAAAATAAATCTCTGAAATTAAGAGCACTGAAATAATTCCTGAAGTAAACTTTAGCTAGCAGGTAAACTGATGAGGACTAAACAGGAAGTTATATCATTTACAGCCAGAGTTGCAGTCAGGCACGCTTTTGATTGGCCAGAAATGAGCCGAGTTTGACTTTGCACAGTTCACACAGGGGTACGGAGGTTAGGGGAGGACAATGGGCGAAACCAGAGGAGACGACACACTATTATAATGAATTGCTCAAAAATCTGCTGTATTTCCAGGAATGCACAAAAAAATTTTAATCTACGATGTATTTATTTATTTCCTGCTCCACAGTATCTGACTCTGACTCTTGTGCTGTAAAGATTTCCAAACTTGCTCAGAAATGTTTAGCAAATTGGCCCTCAGTGTGTCTTTAAGAAGCCATCGAGGCATTTATGTAGCATGAAGCTGTTGTGTGCAGTAAAATCCACTTCTTGCAGTTCACCCCACTGTGGCACAGAGACGACGTTTGACCACATGATTGCAGCCCTGTGGTCGGACTCAACGCTCCATGATCGCCCACAAACCAGACGGCACACTGCCCGACCAGAGCCAAGAGTCCCACTGGGAGCGTCTGGAAATGATTCACCGGAAGGAAAAACATATTGGCATTCTCACATAAAAATGCAAGAACATGTCGCCAGGAGGTTGTGAGTTCAAATCTCAGGACTGCCTGAGCAACACGTTTAACACCCGAGGTGCTGATTCTGCCTCAGGTACAATTCACAATGCACTGTCCGTCAAATTCGACCAAACTGAAAGTCTATGACAGGGTGAGCTAGAGCAGAACTGCACCAGGCTTCATATTGGGTTTTTTCTGGACCCATTTACCCCGAGAGTTTGGTACGTCTGGGGACGTGTGAAAGCTGTTTTTGAGATAGCAGATCCCTGTCCCCTTGCGACCCCGTCCCCTTGAACACTGTGGACTTGGGTTTGTGATTGGTTCAGCTTCCTGTTTCCTGATGGTGGGGAAACAGTTGTGATGGTTGGTGGAAGCACGGAGAGCATTATCGATGTATACTTCCACAGGACTGGGGCACTATAATGAGCTCACCTCTGTAGTGTGAACGTTTTTACCGAGAACATCGTGAAAACCTTTGTCTTGTGTCTAAAAATGGAGGACGTTGAGAAGCGGGTAACTGCACCAATCGATGTGAAACCAAAGATCTGAAATAGCAACGTTGCCATCTGGACTCTCCAGAGAGATCAGCCAGCAGGACTGGTGCTAATTGCTGTATAGCAGATTAGATGCACCAGGATTCGAACTGACAACCTACAGGGCTGTAAAAGCTGAGCCACCACTACCTCACAGGTTCCCTAATCCATCAAACCACAGACAAAATTTGAGATGCATCAATTAATATATTTCGTAAGACACCAAAAAAGCAATTTGTCCATCATGAAACAAATCAAGGAGACAAATATATGAATTGATTATGAAGCTTTTCATTCTCCTCATACCTGCTCAGAGTTACTGATGCTGGAAATTAGCTTGCATGCTAGCACATTTTTGCTATTATACTAGCTAAACCTTTAGCTTACTAGGCTGACACAGTGACCATAGTGTTCAGCTTGGTGTGGTTAGCTAGCAAAAAAAAAATCTCTACACTAAACCTGTGGAAAAAAACTGAAAAAAAAAACTGAGGAACAGATTATATTATATGAAGTTAGCAATTTGCTTTTACATAAAAATCTATGTGTGCATTTTAAAATGTTTTAGCTCTTTAGCAGAATACTGGTAAGGCATTTCAATATTAAGATTGAAAGTTTGTGCTTGCGTTTAATCTACTTGGTACCACTTAATAAAAGGTAACAAATTGTTACCTCAGGGTTTTTTTCATAGCATCAGATCAGGATCGGAAGTTTACCTGACAGTAACCTTGTGATGAGCAAGGCGTTTGTGTCAGGCATAAAAGCAAATACTATCAAGATCGTGTTTAAGCGAATTGTGCTATAAAAAAAATGGTTTGGGGAGTTTATTGGGAAAAGTGCTGTAATGAGTAGTTATTGTGAAACGTAGCAGCGCAACCGCAGCATCAATTACAGCCAATGAACCACACAGAACCACTAATCTACCAAAACAACAGCGCTTGAACATAAATACCTTGTTATACAAACATGGAAAAACTCAGCAGAGCAAACCAGTAGAACACACACACACACACACACACACACACACACACACACTACAAAATCCATTCATAAAGAGAAACAGAAAGGTGAATGGCACCAGAGCATAGCATTAGTGATCTAGCTTTAAGCAGCTTTGAGTGTTGTTTAACGTCCACTGATGAAACAGTCCAGTTTACAGTCTGCAATTAGTTGACCATTGACCCGGAAGAGCTTCGTATTATCCTTTGACCTTGGAGTGGCTTGTGTGATTAAAGACTGTTGACAGTGGACAGCGCTCTGTGTCCAGAATCAGACATGATGATGAAAAAATCCTGCATTTTTGTGTGTGTGTGTGTGTGTGTGTGTGTGTGTGTGTGTGTACACTCACTTGACCACATCTTCATATCCCAGGATCTGAAACTCCTACACACCATATTGTTCCTTTCAGCCAAAGTAAGTTAAAGCACTGAGGAGATTCCCAGAATGCTCCATCTTACGTCTCTATTAACGTGTTTTATTTTTACAGGAACAAACAGAGAGTTCACCAACTGATCTGACGCTCAGTACCACGAATGATCAACAGATTTCAGAGTTCATCACCTGGGCATTCAAGCGTACTCTTCTAATCAGGCTTTCACACATGCTGTCTTTGTTTCCTCTGGAAAAAAGCACTAAATGCGCACGATAAATGCTTTTTGTCCTGACATGAAGGCAGTCATTGAAGTTCACACCGTAACCATGACAACGCTCTTCAGTCCTAGCTTGCGTCAGCTAACTAACCAGCGTAGCATGCTGTCTGGATTAGATTATGTAATAGTAACGCAGATGGAATAAAGGTTGAATGAGAAGGTTGTTTGCCGACTTGATTGTCGTGTACGGTTGGGAAACTCTCGAAAGAAAGTTATTTTTAGTTAGAGCATAGGAACATAGGAATATTGATGTTGAAATATTTTCCATGCAGCATTTGTAAAGCTCCTCATATTCGTGCACTAACACAACTCATTTTTCACCATTTTTTTAAGTCAGAACTCTAAACTTTTTCAAACTCTGTGCATTTGAACTACAAAGTGAGAAAAAAGTGGTGCAAAGTGGGACGCCTCCATGTCTGCATGTTGTTAGCAAAAAGCTAAACTGCTAACTGTGCATATTTTCCTCCTAAAAACAAAAGTCAGTGTTACAGATTTTAGAAGTGACTACGTCCGTCTGTGTAAAGACAAATCTCAGTGTAACTCAGTTAAAGCTAAGAAGTGCTGCTGTGTTTGCTTTGTTGCTGTGAGCAGACATGTTGATTTGATGTCACTTGCAGAGTTCAGAGGAGACATTAATGACTTTCCAGGGAGAAATTCTGCGTTTTCTTTGGTTCTGAAATTTTGAGACATGGAAGTCTGAAGTTCTGAGATACGGGTTTTGGTCAAACACAGCGTCTTGTCCTCCATGTTGGTTTCTCTCATTTATCCACAGCCTGAGAGCTGATTGGTTGGGAAGTAAACACGCCCTCGGCATCAATCAACACTTTTCTAAAAAGTTGAACTTTTTTCAACCGTTCGAATCTACGCTGTGACTGAAACATGCTGACAGCAACACTTTTAAAAGTGGTCACTTCCTGTTGGATAACTTGTAGAAAGTTCCCTTGCACGAAGTGTAAACACTTTAAACTGCTTCATAGTCGAGGATTAGGCTTGAACCTAGTCTAGGAAATCAACCATTTGGGCAAACTGCAGACGGATCAGATCTTCTTCAGACGGCTTCTCACCTCGGGCTGAGAGTCTGGAGGTGTTCTGACAGCCTGAGTAAATATTTACTTGATCTACAGGAGAGTAAGAGAACAAATCTCTTTGAGTTAACTCACTCTCTCTCTCGCTCTCTCTCGCTGGCAGTGTGTTTAAGAGGCCTCCATGCAGAGATGACTCCAGCTGTTTGTTTCACACACTCTCATTACTGACGTTACATAAAAACACACTCCAACAGACACATGCTCATATTTCAATGAATATATAATAAGGAATAAAGCACCCAGTGTTGTGCGGTTTTAGGAAAATAATCAACAATGGCATGGTGCGATGAAGTGAAGGTGGTTATTTTCCTATAACTGCATGTCTTGAAGTGTTTTATTCCTCTTATACAACAGCAATCTGCCAACAATTACAATTTTATATGCCTTAAAGAATGCTGCGTCATGCTTTTTATCCATTTATATGTATATTAATGTTGTGAAATAGCCACAAGACACAAGTTTGGCAGAATTATATCACATTGGCCCTTGAGTCTTTCAACTGGAGAGAGATGTTCATCCTATTTGGATGAGGAAGAATGATGAGCCGGTTTATCCAGCGTACACATGGATTTGTCGGAGGTTTATCCGTCAGTGGGTTTGGTTTGGCCAGATGGAAACAGGCTTCACACTGCTATGAGGAATTTGTACGATTTAACCAGGTTCGTGAAGAAGACTCGTGCAGCTCATGCGTTAAAATTCAGTAAAAGGACGTGTTTTCTTCCACATGTACAGGCTTGTTAGCTGACAAATTTACAAGAATTAAAGAAAAAACAAATAAATATTATAGTCCATATCCGACTTGCACTCTCGTATCTCATTTGCACCAAAACCCATTGCCCTGTGTAAACCCCGTTTAAACCAAAACCCTGTTTCTTTAAAGAAAATCACCGGACAATAATCATTAATTATCCCATATCCACAGTCCCATATGCATTTTGTGACTGTGATGGGATTAAATCAAGATCCAGCTGTGCACAGAGTCCTGAAAACCATCTGGCAACCCTGTACAAATATTTTGACATCTCACTGCCATGTGAACCCATTCAGTGCGTCTATCACGGACTGCACTTCCAGCTCAGGGAGCTTGTGTCATACGTGGCTGCAATAAAGTCCGACTTCGATGACACATGATTAAGCAAGTGTTGCACAAGCAATGCCAAATAATAATAATAATAATAATAATAATAATAATAATAATAATAATAATATCATAAGAACATAAACAAAAATGATGATATAAATAAAACAAAATAAAAGTAGGACAATAATGCAAGAAGTACTTCAGTGAATGGCTGGGAAATTGCAGAGCAAAAGTTTTTACTCCCTACACTCTTAGAAATAAAGGTACTTTTCCTTGTCCTTGGAATGTTGTACTATCAGGGAGACTTGTTTGGTACTTTTACTGTATGTTTAATACCTTTGAAAATCATTTAAGATACATAATTGGATGTTAAGAACCGATGAAGGTTAATTAAAGGTGCAACATGCAGCTTCACAGGACTCAACATGTGTTTCCATAAAAAGCTGATTTTGCAGTGTGTGTGTGTGTGTGTGCGTGTGTGCGTGTGTGTGTGTGTGTGTCCTGCAGCATGTCTTTTACATAGTTCATGTTTGCACACAAGAAGCAGAAATCACTGCATGCAGCTAC
>JAQQZU010000015.1:20267019-20288540 GCA_030068025.1 Parauchenoglanis punctatus | reverse complement strand
CACGGTATATCATATAATCTCATCCAAATTGCTTGCCTCTTGTCCATCGTAGAAACCGTTTAACGTTTCCATTGGGAAAATGTTCGATTTCACACTTTTGTCGTAGTTCTTTTTAATCATTTCATATCAGTTTCTAATAAAGTATCTAAATGTGTGTGACGTTAGCTAATGTAAACACACTCTGCTAGATTTGATTTCAAACTAATGAACTCAAAACTTTCCGCATGCTCCGTGAAAGAATGCGAGGTGCGTCAACAATCGACCGAGAGGTGGTGGGGAAAGGGGGCGGGGCTTCCACAGCGTCTATATGGTTTATACCGGAGTGCTCAGAACGCCTCTGTAGCCGTCACAGTATTCCTGAAGATTATCCATTTTTACCCAACTGACGATGGGCATTTCAACATTTATAGTAAAATATAGTAAAAAAAACCTAACATTGTAATAACATTATCAAAATGAAAGAAGACGACACTGTTATCAGTAAGCAAAAGATTTTACGTAGATTTGTGCACCGTTTTAGAGAAAGCAAACGGACATAAGTGCGGCCTGAAATATTAAATGTTCACTGCATCAGTAATCCACACTCTCCTGTGTATTTAGTGTCACATGTTGTTGGAAGTGTTAATTAGCTGTGCTCCTAGCCCCTCCCTCAGTTCCTGTTGATGTACCAAAAACACAACATGTATCACATTTGGTACTGAAGCAGTGGGTGATTTAAAAAGGTGCATTTTTCTTGCCAAGAGTTCCTTGAAATGTTCCTAAGAGCAGGAGTCTCATCTGAAATTTCAGAAATGTGATCAAAACTTCTCTCTAACGGCATGTAAACACTATGCTGCCGATCCAGCTGTGTGCAGAGGTGATGTGTGATTTCACACCTCTGTAGGGAATTTCTCGTGTTTGGAATAGTGGAGGTGGGCCATGGGAGAGCCTTTATCTGAACAGGAATTTATCCGACTGGGAAATTACACTCACGCGCCAAATTACGACCAATTATAACTCACAAGCAGAAAATTAGTCACAGACACAAGTCCTCAGAATCCAACCAGTTCATTCATACACAACACCAACACACACACACACACACACACACACACTGTAAAATATGCTTAAATGTTTCAGGGCTGGAGATTATGATGAATTGATTTCAATATTGTGATGTAATTTATCACAATAAACGTTTCTAAAATATATCGTAGGTATCACAATATTTTTTGCAATTTAAAAACAAATGGTTTTAAGTCACAAAATGTTACAAACTCTAAAGGCAATTTTGAATCTATAACATTGTAAAGAATTACACTTTTAATTCATTTTTGCAGACTTTAAGTCAAAGTATCAACTCAGTCACCCACTGTGATTGACAGGCACCGAAGCCACGCCTCCTTCAATATTGACATGCAACAGAGGCCACGCCCCCTTAATGAGACTGACAGTTGCAAACTCTAGATGAAGGCACTTGATGTGGTCTTAAAGTTTTTTTGTTTTGCTTTTTGTCATAATGTTCACCCCGTACACATGGCATCATATACATCTTACCCGTGTTCCTTTACCCCATGCAGAGCACTAACGTGTTTGAGATCCTCTGAGACACAGATCAGAGCTGAAACACCCCTGTGTGAGACACAGAACACTGATTAACACAATGTTAATCAAAAAGCAGGTGTGGGACTAAACCTCACTCAGGTCATGCTTCACAGAGCTCTCTGCATGTTGTGTCCATGGCACTGCTGCCCTCTAGTGTCCTGGAGCAGTTACAAATCAATAATATGACGCTGCAGTAGAACATAAACTGGAATTATCCAGTAAATACTGAGACATAAATGTAGAACAAAACAGAACAGAAACTAAAAAATAATAAAAACAAATATGCAATAGTTCAGCGGTGTTCATTATTTTTCTGTCTTATTATATAAAATCAGTTATGTTATACAAAAATAATCATTAACAGCATGGCATGATGAAGCAAAGTTATTGTTACCACCCTGAAGTTGATTTTCCCATAACAGCACGAAGTGTTTATTCCTTTTACACCACAGCAATTTACAAGCATATATACAGATAAAATATAATATAATATAATATAAAATACACAGAGTCAGGCAAAAAGTGTATACACACTTCAGAAACACTTCTACTCATAAATGTCTGGAAGCTAATGGCCACCACTTTGAGCACCTCTTGTACTTGTAGACGCCGAAGGGAACTTAATCTTAAATTAATCTCGTGATGTATGATTAAAAAAAATCAGACTCTGTATATGTGTATGTGTGTGTGTGTGTGTGTGTGTGTGTAAATGTTGTGTAACATCCATGAAGCAAGTCAGTTCCTGTTCTCACTTATGTTATAGCAGCTATAAACAGTCGTTCCCTCACCAGCCTCTCTTCTTCTTTTCTCTCTCACTTTTTTGAAGTTATTAAGACAAAAAAAAGGCACAGCTTGTCATGTTACTGAGAAGTGTAAACTCCTCTTAAACTCTGTTCTAAAGATGTCAGAAATCTTACAGTACAAAGCGAGACTCCTTTTAAACACATTACATGAACGTCACCTTACAGAAATCTTCACCACGTCAACTATTAAAAATCTGCCTATGTGCCTTCAGTGGGCCAAGAGGTCACAAATATGTGTTAAATACATTCTCTGTGGCCTGACATGGGTTTACAAAGACCTGATGTGCGAAAATGTGTCAGTAGATGGCGATATTGTTTTGCTTTTGTTGTTGCTTGTAAATTGATTTTTTTTTTTTTTTAAAGATTACAGTACTGTGTTTTTTGGTGAGTACAGTACACTGTGTTGATAGCACACATGCATGTCAAATGTACACGATATTCTGGCACTTTTCACTGAGCCAGTTCACTCAGCTCAGCTCACTACTAAGAGTCGGCTCTTTCGGCTCAAACCAAAAGCTTATTGTTTTGTTTTTGGTTTTTTTTTTCTGAAAACACAAGTGTGTGGTAAAGCATCACTATTATAGTTAATCTGCTCACCTCTGTTCATAATCAGGAGGGCAAGGCGAGAAGATAGCTGTGTGTGAAACTGGATGAGAGTGAAGTTCTAAAAAATATAACTATTCAGAGTCAAACCACTGGTGTTAGTGGCTGAAATCAGATCATACAGCTTTCACACAAAAAACAGATCAGTACCATATTAAAGCCCCCAAAAAAAGATCTGGTTACAGCCTTGCTAGTTAGCAGTTAGCAAAATGACAGCCCGTGTCTACATCTAAAACCTGATCATCCTGCATACTATTTAGTAACAACTATAAAATGCATTGCTTGATCACTTTTTTAATGTTTATTTCAAAACTCAGGTTCTGTTACACTTAATTGCAACTTTTTTATCCATATGTCAGCGTTTACTCCTCATCCCTAGAAGCAGGTGGATGAAAACACGACTCTAGATTCACGCTCTCACTTTTTCAAGTGATAAAAAGCCCATCTGATGATATCACTTCTTGAAATGGAGGCTACTTGCTTTATGCTAGCATGTTTGCAGTGTTAAGGGAAGATCAGAACATTCTTACACCGCCACGCTGACACATGACAACCTGAGGAGGCACATACACACATATCCTCTTACTTTCTAAAAGGGTAACAAGTTGAGGTCCATGTTTATGTTGGGGCAGGTACACACACACACACACACACACACACACACACACACACACACACACTAACTTCAGGCTGCTTATCCTCTCGCATTCTGAAATGGTGCAGAGGTCACAGTCATGCTCATGTTGGAAAGCAAGTGCATAAATTAGCAGCTAAAGGATGAACTTCAAGAAATAAACATGTCTCTTCCTCAAGACCACTGATTGAGCAAGTATATTTTATTTACTCTCATCAGTGCTTCAGATAAAACTTTAGAACATTTTTTTTTTTTACCATGGATTGTTATAAATGTAATCCGGTGTCGTTATCTTGCTCTAAAAAGTTTGTTGAGTTAAAAATGTGTACAGTGAAGTGTCAGATCCTGCAACTTGTCGCCAGAGAAGTGCAAAATATATCGGACATTATATTAGCATTCTCATATTTTAATATTCTCCCATTAGTTTGGATAATGACATCTCATGATTTAGAGGATTTATGCCCTGCAAGAAGGCCACTTATCTGAAAAGGTTTTTAATTCGCCACTATAGTAGCGGTCAAAAAAATACCATTCAAATTGCTAATGTAGCAAGTTTTTCTGAAAATATATACAAGGGAAAAATATTATTTGATACAAAAATATGATACTCAAATATATGCACTTGGACACAGTAATACGTGTCAATTATCATCTGCTATAGAATACCTTTTTGAAAAATACTTTGAAATGTAGCATTAAAGCTCCAGTATGTTATAGGACACATTCTAGCGGAGTGCAGCCTTAAAGGTCGTGACTTTTCAGGCCCAGCGTCCGCTGCAGGCGAAGTTTCTGCTCATGGAGTAGCTGTTGTGGGAATTCTGCTGCTTTCCCCACGCTCCGAACGGAACCACGATGACCGTGCTGTTGTCGTCAGAGCCGTACTGCAGAGCCTGAGAAAGCAAAAACACACACGTAAATCAGTGTTTAAACTGAGTTATTCATTACTAGATAGTTATTTGAACTATGTAGGTCAAACACCACACATTCCTGACTGAAGTCATGGTCCGAACGACCTTCAGTGGAAGAGGCGCACATATCACTAGTGAGATAACGAGAACCTTTCACATAGTTTTTGATCCTAAATTAAAGCTTAACTTGATTTGGGTTTGTGGATAATTTGCTGCTGTTATAGAATATTAATAAACAATTCTGACTAATCCGAATACAAAATTCTACATTGACGTGGTTATAAGAGCTTGCTTTGATGTTGTACCTCCAAACAAAGTAGCTTCCTAATTTAAAACTGGGGACACAAAGGATTGGATCTTAAACGTGTAAAAGTAGCATAAATGCTACGCGGCTACCTGCTCGGCGATGACGTGGGCCGCCTCTGTGGGATCGTGGCACTGGCTGATGACATCACAGACTTCTTGGTTGCTCATGATGAAGTTTATGCCGTCGGTGGTCAGGGCCAGAAATGAGTCGTGAGAATGCTGTAACTGGAAGATGAAACCAGGAAGCCATTTTGAGATACTGAGATGTTCATGAGATTAAAAACAAGCATTAAAAAACTCAAAAAAGCTTCATTTATCAAGCTATTATAAGTGTATTCATAAATGGTTTTCAGGAGCATTTACATGATCATTTTTTCACTTTCAGGTCACTGTGAACTTGGAGTTTTATGGGCGTGGCTAAAAATGGTTTGGCTTACAAAAACATTTACCTTTACACTTTACCAGAAAATGAATAAATGAGACTCATTATTTGTCATAATTAAAAATTAAGATAGGAGGTGAGCATTTAAAGTAGAATTAATCCTGCATTTCAATCAAATTTCACTCACAAAAGTTAATATACTGATTTATCAGCCTGCCCTGAGTGTGATGCACTGAAACACTGATCTTTTTAAAGCGAAAGCAAAATTGCCACACTCACTGTAACGCGAGTGGTCTCAGGTTGTGCAATAACACCGCTTTGCTTCAAGTCGAAATCTCCGATGCTGCGGGTCATCGCTAGGCGGCTGTTCACGTTGGCTTGACCGAGACTGTTCCATGTTACGAAACCTCCACTATTGCGAATTCTGGTACAAAGCCAGCACACACACCACACACACCACACATATCACTGAAATTTCAGCAAGAGAACAAACACACACGTGTACACCGAGATACCAGTACAGATAGCATACACGTAAGCACACAGTGAGAGGAATGAGGACACACAGGAGCACATATTACACATAATTATAGAAAGTTCACGCAATATTTTAGAGAACAGCAAGCAGTTCCAGAACCTGATCATTTTATTTATCGGAATTACAGAATAATTACAAAGTTTTTCACAATATTAGCTAATATTTTATTTGGAATTTTTTATCTGATCTTTACAGCCTTTTTTGTCGTTTCTGTCATTCACTTAATAGAATTATGGGGTTTGCCATACCACATCCTGTAGTTAGCTTATAATGTTGTAAGTTTATCTAATATAAAATATATAATATGTTAGATTATAAACATTAATCACATGACTATAAAATCCTCACAGAAATCCGGTCAGGTTAGCGTATATAAGCTGCCTAGCGCTATCATTGAAGTTTGTGATTTATATTTATAAAGCATAAATTACAATTATAAACAAGAATTAAAAAATCCTTTCAGAAATGCCATCACGTTAGTTTATGTTACAGCTTGCTCAGGTTCATTAACATTTATGGATATGAATTTAAAATTCCAATCAGAAATCCTGTCAGCTTAGCGCTGGTGTTAGCCAGCTAGCTAATCAACAGTGCAATCATAAACATTTATCTTATGGTTTAAAAAAGAACCTCTCAGAACCTCTTAGCTCTGCCAGTGAAGTTTATGAACATTTATGTATATAACATAAACATCCTCTTAGGATATTGTTCTTAATTATAAGTGAAATTATAAACATTTATGAATTTCACTTAAGAAAGTGAATGCTATCAAGTGTTATCAACTAGCTAAGTGTCTATAAAAACATTTATGAACATGGCTTAACGATTCTCTCAGATCTCCTGTCAGGTTAGCTTTTGTTACCAACAAGCTAATATCATATGTGAAATTATAAACATTTATGAATATGACTTTAATGATATCCTCTCAGATGTGCTGTCAGGTTAGCCTGTTAGCTCGCTGTTTACAGGCACAAATGACATTTTAAATCATCCTCGGTTATGCAAGAGAAGTGAAGTTGGTCTATTTTAAGAGCGGGACAGAAGAAAGGTCTTTTACACATGCTCACACACTCACACACTCACACACTCACACACTCACACACAGCATGCCAGTGAATACCATTCTCTGAGGTTCAGAGAGAGTGTATGTTGCACCTGTACCTCTGTTTTTCGTCCTTTCTCTCAGGCGTATGGTCGCTGGTGAGTGTGTAAGCTTCACCCTTCCTGCACAGCATGGCACGACTGTCTCCAACACTCCCGACAACCAGCTCTACCCCATCTCTTAGCAAAGCCACCGTCGCCGTAGTGCCCACCGTCATCAGAGAAGCTGGAATGTATTAGCACCAAAAGAGTTTATTAAATGCCAGTCAAACATGTACCAAAAATATACCATGTCAAATGTTAATATAATACACAAAGCTCAATAAGCTCAGTTAGAGGGTTGTGACAGGTTGGTTTTGGTTTCCTGATAAATTGAGCAGGAGAAACAGATCATGCAATGCTATTCCTTCTAGCTAGGACATTTTGTGCCAGATTATTTTTTATTTCCAGACCTGCCAGTTTGGGAATAAGGCATTTTGGAATGGATTTGCAAGATTATTTAAGCTTGCCGACTGTTGAGTTGTTTTTGGCCCCCCAACTGAGGTGTTGTTTTTTGCCTTGTTATGCAAAATGAACTATATGCACAAAAGATTTTTGGGTGTAGATGTAGGGTCCAGAAATTTCTGGAACAAGTCATGTTTTCATCATAATGATTGAAGCTGAGTTGTTTAGCACAGTGGTACCAGCAGGAAGGGTTTCTTCCTCACAGCTCCAGGGTCCCTGGTTCTATCCTGAGCTTAGGTTAGTGTCTGTTTGGAGTTTCACATGTTCAGTTTGTGTTCATGTGGATCTCTTCTGGGTTCTCAGGTTTCCTCCTACCTCCCCAAACATGCCAGTTGGTGGATTGGTGATCGGTGTGTGAAAGTGTGTGTGTGCATGGTGCTCTGTGATGGCTTAGCATCCCATTCTGGGTTATCTGACCAGATTAAAGTATAATGAATGAATGAGAAAATTGTATAAATGAAAGAAAGAGTTATTTCCAAACATACCAGTTTGAGACTGGTTTTAGAACATCTTGTTTGGAATTGGGTCATTTTTTGCACCTAACTGTTGGAATGTCATTTCATGTTGCAAAACTATTTGGGAATTAGGGGTTGTTTGGGGCTGAGTTGCGTTTGAGACAGATGATATTTACACCAGATTATTCTGAGCTAAGATGTATTTTGGCAGGCTGGGTATTACTGTTTGGGTACCTAGCTGTGCCTGTGCTGGATTATTTAGAGATGTATACGGGACTGATCTGGTTTTGGACCACACCATGTCTGGGCACAGCTCTTTGAAACTCACATTATTCAGCTGGGAAATTTTTTAACAGGATTGAGTGAGACTGGAATGTGTTTTTGTGCCATGAAATTTTGCGTATTCGTACCATTGCCATACATCTGCACCTCGGAGGCCAGGGCAGCGTCTACCTGTAGGAAGGCTTTTGTTAACACCTGTTCTAGATCCCACTCTTTCTCCATGCCCTTCCTACAACACACACACACACACACACAACAGATCAGTCTGTGTGGGCTTTAACCTGATATCCTGCATCCTATACTTATGTCAATTATCTGTTAATGCACATAAGTGTCTGTGAGTCACCTAATGTAGCGCTCCATGTGTGTGTTGCAGAAGTCAGCAGCATACGCGCCACCATGTCCATCAAACAGAGCAAAGTAGAGAGTGGAGGGAGTGAGCTCAGCTACACGGAGCCGATCCTCGTTGTCACGACGATGGCCAATCTGTGAGGCTGAGCCCACGTGGCCTAGGCTTAGGTGTGGGATTGGTTTACCGTAACGAATGCTGGGTGGCAAAAAGATGGGTGCCTCAATACGGGTGTCCCAAATCCCAAACGAGTCCCATGTGGCTGGCTGGCCGCTTCCATCAGCATCCAAACGAGCAGTGGCGTACCAGCGGACCCCGGGCACTGCTGACCCGCATGCACACACACACCGGCCTGAACGCACACTAGAGCTCCTGCTAACCGAGGAGAATGAGCGGCGCAGAAGAAAGGAGAAGGTGATGGCAGAGAGAGACATTTTGAAAGAGAAAGACACCCCTAGAAAAAAAAAAACCAAGAAACCTTTGAAAGACATTTTGGGGACACTGTACTGTGCATCAGACAAGCACTGATTGGTTAGCCATCTGTTGCTGTGAATAATTTGTCAGTCCCAGTTTAGCCCATGCATCAGTAAAAGGAGCGCATGGGTCATTCTCAGTGCTTTGATACGGACATAGCAACAGGGTCCAACAGCCAAAATTCTCCAGCCAACCGTGGCACTGTGCTAAGAGCCTGACCCTGATAAAGAGTAGAGGACAATCAACCCACACTGCACATGGGGAAGGATGAACTACACTAGGAGTGTAACTTCACTCCTACAAGGTGCACCAACCTTGTATGTTACCTGAAGGAGTGTGTAATAAAGTGAGTAAGTTAACTCTGTATCACTGCAGCACCTGACCCATGGAGGTCCCTGTTCACTGATATATGGGGCAAAGTGGGGCAACAAGTTGTGCATAGCAACAACATTCAGTAACAGTAACAGAATGACGTATATGTTAACTACTCATTTACCTTGAAAAGTATGAACAGTGACGTAAAAGTACACTTATAAGTACAAAACATGCAAAAAATAAAACAACAACCCGTACACGTGCTGAGTTTTGTCATTTAATGTTGCATTTAAATGTCTTCACTTTTACATTTCACATCTTAGAACAAACAACCTTCTGTAACAAACTTCTAGCGTTCAACAAACACGACAAACTGCTAAAGTTTCTAACAGAGGTCTTTACTCACCTGTTTATTTTTATTTGTATAATTAATTCTCTCCGGATGGTTACACCCCCTGCACGCGCTCCTCCAGCCGGCGTGTGTGTGTGTGTGATTGTGTATGTGAGCGCCGTATTCGTTGCAAGTGACTTATTTACATATTTCAGACCGAGAAACCAATCAAGAGCCGAAACAGTTTCATCTAATTTACATATTCCATAAATGAAAGGACCAGTCAAGAGCCGGAGGTGTTGGTCTCTCAGCCAATCAAAAGCTGAGGGGCGGATACATGAGTGTATGACGTGAAATCAAAGTCAGGGCAATTTTTACTGACCTATAAATCGGACTGTATATTACTCAATTCTCTCTCTCTCTCTCTCTCTCTCTCTCTCTCTCTCTCTCTCCACACGCGCGCTCTCACACACATGACTTAAGTCTTGTTATCCTAATTAGGATCATACTTATTATTGGGATCATGCTCAGTACAGCAGTGACACTAACATTGTCGTGTGTGTGTGTGTGTGTGCGTGCGTGCGTGCGTGTGTGTGTGTGCGTGCGTGCGTGCGTGTGTGTGTGTGTGTGTGGTGCTGACATTAGTCTGTAGATCATTAGCATTTATTGCATTACCTTTCAGCATTCCTAAGTGTTGTAAACACTGTGAATAGTTTTAATTCTGTTAAAAATTTTCTTTCTGTTACAGAATAAACTTCTTCTTATCCATGATCAGTGTGTGTCAACTATCCTATGGTGACAGAGTGTGTCTGCAAAAATGTGCGTAGCAAAGGATGGAATAGTGTCAGTAGTTTGATATTTACAAAGTGATCCACATGATGGGTGTGTGCGTATAAATAACTTGAGATAAGTATCTCATATTAGCATCTCTAACACACTGTGCCACAGAGACAGGTAGTGCCTACCGCAATTCATTATCTCGATCACTGCGACATTCTCACAGCCAGACAGACAGACAGACAGACAGACAGACAGACAGATAGATAGATAGATAGATAGATAGATAGATAGATCTGATCAGACACTATCCATTTTCATTCTTTCTTGCTCTCACAAAGTTTCCCTACAATCATGATCCATCAATTAATCATGAAAAAACTCTGAGAAAAACATAATCTAGGTTTAATGTATGTATAAATCATTTATATAGAGTGAGTGGGGGAAATAATGAAAAAAAGAGAATGAAAAAACAGAGGGAAAGAGACAGAAGGAGAGAGAGAGAGAGAGAGAGAGAGAGAGAGAGAGAGAGAGAGAGAGAGAGAGAGAGAGAGAGATGGCCAGGACAAGAGAGATGAAGCTGTCATGAATGTATTCATACACACTTCACCTTTACAGAAAGTGGGGCAGATATTCCACAGGGAGCCTTCAGAGGAAGGAGAAGTAATTTTGCGCATGTGAGTAATGAAAAAACAATGTCTTTTCTGTTTTCACTTTTATTTTCAGTGTGTGTTTTGGAACATTTGAATTATACTTTATCCTGATACACAAGAAAAACACACACAAACACTAAACCACACAATCACTAAACCCCAAAACCACATGCATGAACACAGGACCACAGTCCTAATGGAAATGATTAAATATTGATCAGTGTTCAAAACCATTCGTCTAGAGCACACTTTTTCAATTCTGGTCCCAGAGAATTCTGGTCCTAACCCTAGTTTAGTATATTCCCTATCCTAACACCCTCCTTTCAGGCCAATCATGTGTGCTGGGAGAACTAAGGGTACTCCAGGACCAGGACTCAGAAACACTGGATTTCAGCAGATTCTCTCCAAGATGTTCTCAAACCAAAACACAAGCAGAGATAATCATCACTGGTAAATCTATACATGTAATACAAAGTGAAACATCCAGCATTGTCAGAACATAAATAGGACTAGAAAGTGTAAAGAAGTGAAGTACAAAATTAGGGAATTAGGAAACATAGCTTAAAATTACAGTGGTGTACATGCAAGACTGTGCAAACATGCCGAACGAATGATATATACACTTGCTAACAAGACACAATGAAGGTAGTAATGTTGAACAAGGTGTGGAAAATGTGGAACTGGGAAAAATTGAGGGGAAAATCAGGAAGTAAACAAAATATTGTATATATGTATAGTCTATATGTGCTCCAGTATCCTGATTGGAAAATACTGGTCTAAAAACACAGAATATAATACAAAAGTGAGGGTTTAGGCAGCACCACCTAGCTGCAGATTATTACTTCTGACCAATCAAGTTACCACCACCACCAAATTACAAACAAAATGGATTCAGGTAAAGCTAAATGTGAAGCTAAAGTGCATCAGTGAGAGCTACAACACCTGGCTAACTGGGCTAACTGCATGGCACATACAGTGTGAGTGCTTTGAACTCAGTGCTACAATACCATGATGAGGTTCCTATCAGATATTCAGAATAAGCAGTGTGCTATTATTAGCATGACTCAATTACCATTGTTAGACATATTGAAGCCATTTGTTACCATGATAACATCAGGACTAAGGAAAAACAGCCAATAAAAGGTTTATATCCCATCCTATCATTTAAAAAATATTACAAGGTCCTTTGCAGTCATGAGAACAAGAACTGTGTGGCAGTCTTAAGCTTGGGGGGGGGGGGGGTTATGATATTTGCAAATTACCAGTCAGATTTCTGTTTTGTACTCCAGACCACACATGGCTGTGAGATCATCAGGATTTGATCTTGCGATCATTTGATGATAAGGCCAATGCCTATGTTGCCCCATTCAGGAACCCTACCTACATATAAATCCATTTCAACTTTCTTTAGCTGTACCACACCTTCCTGTCTTGATTAGAAACAACTACTTCCCAAGAATAAAACAGAAGCTGTGCCAAAACTCCAGCAAATGTTCTTAAAGTTCTCCCTTAAATTCAGACCACACTATTTAGCGGATGTGTCTGAACTTGTAAAAACATGTACATGACCACATATATAATCATTAAGCCATTTAGGCTTCAGATTCAGTCTTCAAGCAGCAACTGGGTCTTTGGACCAGTGACCGGAAGACATTCCTTTTCTTCTTCTTCTTCTTTCTTGCTCCTTTCCTATCACTATTCGAGTGCTCGGAGAGTGAGATAGACTTGCGGAGGTGTCTGATGCGCTGCTCGTGTTCTTGGATCTTGTGCTGGAGGTGATTCTGGATGGCAAAGCCAAGAGACTCCATATCCACAGCCGCTCCATAAACCTCCCACGTCATGCCTTGCTCATCCCATGCCACCTCTGGAAGCGGACCAGTCTCTGCTTTGTCTCCTTCTCTGTCCACTTGCTTGGGTTCCATTTCAAGGACAGACTTTGTTGAGGAAGCTTCTGAATCATTCTCCTCAGGCAAAGCCCGAGTGTCAGACAGAGTAGATTGGCTTCTCAACTCAATCTGAATTTGACAGATGTGCTGCCGGGTAGGTTTGGAGGATATGGAAGACTTGTAATGGGTTGGGCTCAGACTTTTAGACATAGATTCCACTGTTGCAAGAGTTGTAGGCACTAAACCTGAGTCTAAGCTGACATCTTGTCTAAGTCCATTGTGTAAGCTCATACTGTCAGTTTTAGAAGCCTTCTCATGGTTGCTAAGGTTAATCTTAGGGTCCATTTGGCTCCAGGATGGATGCGTCATGTTTGGACTCATGGATGTGGACTTATTGCTGACCTCTACAACAGCCTGAATTTCAGCATCCTCATACAAAAGCTCAGTCTGCAGGGCAGCATCAAGTGTTTGGACAGGAACAGGGTTCCCCTCAGTCATCACTGCAGCATCTTTGAAGCTCTTGAAGATCTGGTTTAATTTCTTTTCTCTTTCCTCCATTTCTTTTTCCTTGGCTTCACTGTTTCTGTCCTGGCCATTCCTTTCTTTCTCTATTTTCTCTTCTGTTTTTTTCTCCTGGTCTTTTTCTTCATGTCCACCTCTCTTTTCAAGGGCTTCTTTTTCTGCCATACCTTCCTTACACTCCCTTCTTTTTTCTCTCTCAAACTCTTTCTCCTGGGCCTTGGCATTTTCACTTATCTTGCCTGCTGTCTCTTTCACCTGTGATGTAGACGTGTTTGCTGCCCCTGGAGATAACTGCAGATTGTCTAGTGGAAAGAGGGGACATTTAGCTGCTACCTGAAGAGTGATGTCACTTCCTTTGAGAGTGTATCCCACTTGTGTGTTCTTAAGGATGCCTTCTTCTTTCTTGTCTCTGTTCTTCTCTTCATCTTTATTCCTTTGAAGTATTTCTTCTTTGCTCTGTTTTGTCCCCAGTGGCTGCACACTATGTACCTCATGACTGTCTTCCATCACACAAGCCCTGTTGTCATTAGATTTAAATTTGTGTGTGAGTGATGGTGCCATCTCTTTGCTTCTCCCCTTGCAAAAGGTTTCAGCTCGGGCCACTGCAACTGCTGGAGTAGGACTGGATCTAAGCTTTGGGCTGGACATAGTCCTCGGGATTTGAGAAGAAGTTGTGTGTTGGACACTTTTAGGCAAAGCAGTTCTTGTTGTCACAGCTGCTGGGGGTGTTTTTTGGACAATCTTCTGCAAATCTATGGATGCACTAATCTGAGCTGTGGATTTGTGGATGTTCTTGGAGGAGTTTTTATCAAAGGTCTTCAGTTCTCCTTCTCTGGAATACTTTATCTTCTGCTCACTGGTTCCTGCAGTCAGTGTGGTACCTTGAGTGATCCCAACAGTATGCTTATCCGGGGTTTTAGTTGTAAGAATCGTGGTTGAAGTGAGTAACGAAGCTGTTGCTGCTGGGTCAAGGAGTGCTCTTGAAGTACATGGTGATGCTGGGGCAGATGCAGGAGCTAAAGTGCTTGGAGTGCTTGGTGTAATAGTGCTGGTTGGTGTTTTGGTTTGCATAGGGGAATCTATTGACTTTCCTCCCTTTTTGACCTGGAAGGACCCATTTCCTCCTCGCACGCCAGGAGGCACAGTGGCCTCTTGGTGCTGGTTTTTGGATCTGGACTCAGTCTTGTAGCATGCTTTGGGCTTTTTATGGTGGTGGCTTGGGTGAGACTCCATCTGGTTAGCGTTGGTAGATTATTATTGCTCAAAGAAGTGGCTGGTTTTGCTGGTCAGAGTGTCACATTCACACTGTGGTAAAAAACAATAAATTGACAAGAAAATTATGGTAGTAGATTTCAGCATACAGTATATTATTCCCTTTTGATTTCCTGGTATAATAATAATCATACAAATGTCAAGATCCTGTAAATTAGTGCATATCAATTCTTGTGATATTGTATATGTCGCTTGACATTTGGACAACTTATATAAAGTAACATTTTATCACTCTTTGGCTATATGACCTTAAACAGCTTTTTAGGCCTAGTTCTAGGAATTATGTCCACTGCACATTTTAATACTTCCCTGCTTTTCAGGCTTAATGATTTAAATTAAGAGAGTGTTTTTGGAAGTATAGGTATGTTACCACTTAAATTTTCATTTTGATTATTTTATAATCTTTAAAATATTAGTAATGGTTTTTTTTTTCTCAAAAAACAATAATTTGTTCATTGTCAATGAACAAATTGTCCATTTGTTGATTAATTTTCTAGAACACCATCTCTGCCATCAGTGGATCTACAAATCAAGGGTTTATATTAATGCATTTGTTCTGATGCATAATCATTACTATAGTAACCGCTCATTCACGGGGACTCGTACGGTAAACACTTCACAGAAACAAATAAAAAAGCTTGTATAATCAACGATGTGTTCTCAAAGGAGATGTTTATTTGACATTATGGAAGGAGTCTCCAGTGTCAGTGCTGTGTAGCAGTCAAAGCGGTAACTTTAGGTTTTCCAACATGGGAAAGAATTTAGAACAGAGGAATTGGTGTGGGATTAGAGAAGGAGAGACAGAGAGAGATAGAGAGATAGAGACAGAGAGAGAGAGAGAGAGATGAACTAACTTGCAGACATTCCACAACAATAAACCTAAATATTGTAACCATGAGAGGAATAAATAAGAGGAATAAAACACCTGATGGTGGTAAAAGTAGGCTAACTGCTCATCACACCACCTCTGTTTTATTCCTAACTTATACATAATAGATATATTATGATCTTAAAACAATCTTACACTTCGCCTATATTAACACCTAAACAGTCCTGCAGCTACTATAACATTGCAACTGCCCTCTATCAACACCAGTGTAAAAATCTGTGCATTAAAATCATGCAACCCACCTGCATCAAACAGTTAGAGGTGACACTTCCACACGCAGATGCTGAGCACCTCCAAAGCTGCACATCATCATCATCATCATCATCAGCACCAAATGCTGCATCATACCCGCGTGGAATTAAAGCAGAGACACATACGTGAATATCAGAGAGGTCTAACAGCGCAGTCCCGCAGTGCACAGTGTGAAATCCTGTAGGAAAATGTCGGACGTGCGGCGTGTCTGCGCTCGCGACTGTCTCGCGCTCCGAATACACAAATGATAAGGATGCTGCTGCTGCATGTCGGGCGCGTGTCGGATTTGCAGTGCATTTTTTTTATTCAGCTCAATGTGAGATGTCTAGACACGGTTCATGCGTTGACTCCAAAAAATGCATGTAATTAAAATGTGCAGCTCTGATGGCTTGGTATTACCTGTTGCAAAACTAAGCGCTTTTCTCTGCTAAGTTTGAACGCTGACTGTTTGCTTTACTCCACCGGAGTCACTGTGATGTTGCAGATCGCTGGCTCGGTTTCCTCCGCAGTTGTGTGATTCATGATTATTCATGGCTTCTGTCCCATGGGGCTGCTCTGAAACAATATGCCCTATGTGAGCCATGGCACACAATATGATGAGCCAACATCTCTCTCTCTGCTTATTTACTTCTCAGAAGACAAAAAAGATTACAAACATTTTTCTGTATCTTACTTTAATGAGTAGCTCTGGAGCTTTGGTTATTTTTGCAATGTTGAGATTTTTTATTTCATTGTTGTAGTGAATAAAAGAACATCAGATTCAAAGATCATACTTCTGTTATCATGACCTGCCAGTTGTTTACAGCAAGGTTATGCTATATAGGTCACCTAGCAACCCATTACTGTCATCAACACCTGAGAGAGAGAGAGAGAGAGAGAGAGAGAGATCACATGCTTAATTAGAGACAGCAAACATTACAATTGGTTGGGATTTTCCACCACATGCCATAAATCAGACACTCCCTGAGTTTTCTAACATACTCTTCATGAATAAATGTATATTTTAAATATATCTCTGATAATGTCACCTTCTTCCAGTGTTCTGGATCAAAGATCTGTGAAAAAAAATAATAATTTTTTTCTTTTCTTAAGATCCATGCAGTGTAAAAACTTTTTTTTTTGTTTTTGGTCATGTCGGTCTTTTGCTTTACTTTCTGTTACACCACAACGCTGTTTCATTCTCAATCCTGATTGGTCAGAAAATGTTGATTATGTTTCTATAACAGCAGCTCTGATGATAGTTTAAAATAATGTATTCTATAATTGTTGAACCAGTGAAGATGTCTGTAAGGAGATGTTTACTTTTAGTAAGATTTATGGAAGGAGTCTTGAGCGTCAGCACTTTGTAACAGTCTGTAAACTTTAGGACAGAGGAGTATACGCATTGTGGTTTCTCAGTAACGTGACAAGGAACTAACTTGTTTCAGGTGTTCTACAACATAAATAAATAAATAAATAAATAAAAAGTATAATGTTTTCTTTAGATACAATGGTTGTGGTATAAGAGAACATGCTGTTGTAGGAAAATGCTCAACTTAAGGCTGGTGGGAAACAACTCTTCTTCATCACACCACCCCATTGTTGGTTATTTTCCTAACACAGGAGTGTTTTATTTCTTCCTTAAGTCACTATTACTTTCAAACCAATAAAGCATTTTATACAGAGATGATTTTCTTCTTCTGCTCAGGTGGCTATAGAAATTCTCCATGCAGCTCTCATGCAGCTAGCAATAAACGAAACGATGCTACATTATTGTACACTGATTTACATGTACAAGAAGCGCATGTTGAAATGAATTCCCCCTGACACACACACTCACGCTCTTAACCCTCAGATCACAAAAACACCTGACTCTGGGTGTATTCTGAGAAAATCTCTGCTCCATCAGCGCTTTGTGATTGATCCACCTGTCTGCCGCACCTGCAGGCTCTTCGGCTGAGTGCCGGGTGTGTGTCGCTTTTCTAAACTCCACACACACACGCATGAATACACACACACGCTCACTGACACACAGCCTCTCTCTGTCTGATGGCCTCCGAGTGCAGCAGGTCAGAGAGCCGTTCCTCCGTGCCTGACTCCGAGTAGCAGCTGAACACCAACGCCAGGATGTGGGAGGAAAACTTTGACACTGAGAAGTAAGACTGTGTGTGTGTGTGTGTGTGTGAGTGTGTGAGTGTGTGCTTATTCATCTGTATGTTTTCACATCACTTTGTCTGTGTAAGCATCAGACTGTATGGATACACCTATAAATCTTCCTGTTTGTGTATTTATATCTTTATCTGTCTAACGAGTGACTGGACGTTGGTTTGCTTAAATCCAATTCAGTATTATTTGTGCAGCTAATAATAATAGTAATATTACTAATGCTACAAGTACTACTTGTATAAGTGCAAACTTTTGCATTCAACTGTCAATATTGAGTTTTACTGTGGTAATATAAGATATCCATTCTTTATTATGTCATCCATCCATCTGTAGATGCTCCCTTAAACTTAACGAAACAAAAAAATTATAGCTTGTCATGTTACCAAGAAAGTTTTGCAAAGAAAGTTTTACTGTCCTGAAGATGTGGGAAACCTTAATATCCCAGCTTTACCTCTGACCGTTACACAGCGCTGACACTGGAGACTCCTTCTACAATAAAGATCTCCTTACAGAAAACTTCACCACATCATTATCATAATATCATTATTGCACACTTTTTAATCCTTTTATGAGGACTGTCTGCTATACGAGTCCCTGTGAACGAGCTGTTGCTATAGAAACGATAACGTATTCGCATTAATATGAACCTGTCATTGTATTTTTTCCCATCGCTCTCATGTTTCAGTCACGGAGTTGGCAGAAAGAGAGATTATTCCCCAGTGTCATGGAGCGAATACTTTGAGATGATGGACGACGTGGTGGTGGGATCGGCAGAGAGCAAGGACATATCCTTCACGCACGCGCACACGCACACACACACACACACACACACACACACACACACACACACACACACACACACACACACACATTATTGCTAGGTTTGTCAGGTTTATACAGTGTCCTATAGCTCCTTTGTCTATGTGCGGAACACGGTATGATTCCTTGACAGGCGTGTGTGTGTGTGTACGTGTTCCGTGTGTATAAGAGCGGACAGGACGGTCCACTGCTGGTGCTGCTGCATGGAGGAGGACACTCAGCCCTGTCCTGGGCTGTCTTTACTGTACGCCACAGACACACGATTCATTTCACATGAGCTGATTTTGCTGAATAACAGCCATCATTGGGCCAAAAAGGGGAGGAGCTTGTGTGTGGATTAACCAAGTGAAATCCAGAACATTTGACGTCACCGCAGGCTTCTGTAACTGTGGCTACCTGGTGTTAAGTAGCTAATCAGGTCCACTCACAAGCTAGATAACGATGGGGTGGTTACTGTTACCACACTAAACTTGATTATTTTCCTGTAAGAACAGGTTTCATTCCTTTTATAACCACAGCAATTTGGCAGCAATTGATTTTTTTTATTTAATGAAAAGACTTTGCATATTTTTATCCGTTTATAGTTACATTTAACGATGTAGAACGTCTGTGAAAATTCAGAATCAGAATCCAGAATTCATAAATATAACGTACATCATGAATCACATAACATCGATACTGAGGCAAGCTCTGACTCTCTGCAGGCAGCCATGACGAGTAGGGTCACCTGCCGGGTTCTGGCCATGGATCTACGAGGGCACGGTAAGGTCAAAGGTCAATTGTAAGAAAATTAATATAATTTATGTTAGGGTTTAGTAAGCTGGCATGTATTACAGGTGCTACTCAAGTCCGGCATGCTGATGATCTCTCCACCCAGACCATGTCCAGGTAAACACACACACACACACACACACACACACACACACATCTATATCTAATCCCTCAACAAACACTTTTATCCAATGGGACTGAAAGTGGAGCAGAATTCAATTCAATAATCCGGCTGAGCGGTTAAGGATTAAGAGCTTAAATCTGATCACTCAAATCACTGCAGGAGATTCGAGGTGCATTTTAGCCACCGTTTATACAAGTGTACATGTTATACATGTAAGTACACACAGAGTTCTGAAATGCTCAATCACGGATAGACAGAAATAAGAGTCATTTATTATTTATTTATCTTCATTCCTTCCTGTGTTATAGCCATCAATAAATATCACGTGACTAATCCCAGTCGATGTGCTCTCCACAGAGACGTAGCCAACGTGGTGCGAGCCACATACGGGGAAGTCCCGCCCCCTATCATCCTGGTTGGTCACAGTATGGGCGGAGCCATAGCAGTGCACGCAGCCAGTGGCAGTCTGCTGCCCTCGGTGGTAGGCCTGGTCGTCATCGACGTCGTGGAGGGTGAGCGATTATTCTGTAATTATGTTATAGTACGGTATACTTATACCTCTCTGCTGGAATCGCTCCTGCTGAATCTGCACCCACAGTCAAACTCAGGCAGTCATAATAAGTAAGGAATAAAACACTTCATGTCATGCTGTTATAGAAAAACAATCAACAGCGGGGTGGTGTGATGAAGCGGAGTTTCAGTTACCATGCTGAAGTTGATTATTTTCCTTTAACAACACATCCCAGAGGGTTTTATTCTTATTATTCCATAGCAACCTTTTTGCCTTTTTATCCGTTTGTAGTTACATTTAATACTATGGGATGTTGTGGAACACGTTCTAGTAGATATAAACAGTTGCTCAGCAGCCTCTCTTAAAGTTAAAAATCCCGCAGCTTGTCATGTTACCTCTGTCATGAAGATGCTGGAAAATTTACAGTTTAAAGCTAAGCTTTAATGATGATTAAAAATGATTATATCGTTTTCTTTGTTAAATTGAGCAATGTTGTGGCATACAATTATATATGTATACTGCGCTATATACGCCTGTTACCTATTATTATTGTTAAATTTAAGCCATGCAGCTCAACAGCCATGAAAAATGCAACGCAATCACAGATTCAAATGTTAAAACTGTTCAAATCACAAGCTATCGACTCCACATTTTACCCCGCAGTGGTGTACTGTATCTACCTGAACACACGACTGGTCATGAGCCAACATTTAGTGGCCTTCTATAGTAGATGTATAAATATTTCAAGGTGAAGTGTGTTGTCTCTGTAGGGAGCGCCATGGACGTGCTTCACAGCATGCAGAACTTCCTGAAAGGACGACCCCGATCCTTCAAATCCATCGATCACGCCATCGAATGGAGGTCAACAATAAAGTCACATCCAAGTATCTCTGTTCTAATGCTGTAAAAAGAGTCTCATTGTGTGCTTTAGAATATTATAACACTATCCATCTTAAACCATGCAGAACTTTGGACAGTACTGTAACTCTCAGTCCTCTGCCTCTGTAGTGTTAAAAGTGGGCAGATCAGAAACCTGGAATCAGCCAAAGTATCAATGGTGGGCCAAGTGAGGAGGTAGTGTTATCATCCAAAAAACTATTTAAATAATAATTATTCAACACTCCAATGAGGACTCGTGCTCTTATTTATTTATCATGCGAACTTGACGCACTCAGGTGTGAGGTCGAGGACGGAGACTCGGCCGAGCAGGTGAGCCCGGTGACGGAGAGCGTGGCCGAGGGTCACGAGGAGTTTTACGACCTGAACTACGTCACTGACAAAGCAGAAAGCACGGCATCGGAGGTGAGAACACACACACACACATACATATA
>JAQQZU010000015.1:20209403-20236930 GCA_030068025.1 Parauchenoglanis punctatus | reverse complement strand
AGAGAGAGAGAGAGAGAGAGAGAGAGAGAGAGAGACAGAACATACAGACAGGAGAAAGACAGACAGAGAGAGAGAGAGAGACACAGAACATACAGACAGGAGAAAGACAGACAGAGAGAGAGAGAGAGACAGAGAGAGAGAGAGAGAGAGAGAACATACAAACAGGAGAAAGACAGACAGAGAGAGAGAGAGAGACAGAGAGAGAGAGAGAGACAGAACATACAAACAGGAGAAAGACAGACAGAGAGAGAGAGAGAGAGAGAGAGAGAGAGAGAGAGAGAGACAGAACATACAGACAGGAGAAAGACAGACAGAGAGAGAGAGACAGACACAGAACATACAGACAGGAGAAAGACAGACAGACAGACAGAGAGAGAGGAGAATATTAATGACATTTTTATAGAAAACTAAAAAACATTGATAATGATGCATTCATTTTAAAAGAAGAAGCGATTTTAACGTATTATAATTTACGCTCCAGACATTTACATTTTTAATGATGGTGGCCTTTCTTCCTGTAAAGCCTCCCACACTCCTGCAGCCCTTTCGTGTGGGATCTCAGTTCCAATACACGCCTCTCATCCGTTCCACACATCATGACTTTCTACAGTTCCCTGATTATTTTTTACATGTAATAACACAATCGATTTCCTCAGCAGGAATCTTATAATCATATTCTTTAAGATGTTTGTACAGGTTTATGCAGAGCCTCCTCGTTTAATGAAGTGGACTAGATTTGATTTGAATTTATGTTGCGATGGATGAGAAACATTGTAAAGTAGAATAAACTCTGCAGTCTGACTTTCACAGATATTCCCCGGCTCTGAAGCGGATTCCATGTTCAGGCGAAAGCTGCGGGATGTTTACATTTAGTACACAGCCGTTTTAATGCAGCTTTTTAAAAATGACACAGAATCCAATCTAAATGCTCAACATTAAAAGACCAACAGTGTTGCTGGGATTTGAACAAACAGCCTTCTGGTCAGCAGAAAACAGAGTAAAGGTTCAGTCAAGGCAAAAACAAACAAACAAATATATATATATATAAATGAATGAATGAATGAGTAATAAATGATTTGATCTGTATTAATAAGCTGTGAATAAGGAGGATTTAAACCTAAATCTAACCAGCAGAGAAATAAAATCCAGAATTTTCTCTTGATAATGAGACAAAAGTGTGGTTATTAACCAGAAGCAAGAACTGAGAAAACTCCCAGGTGATGAGTGAACTATATGAGTGAAATATAGTCCTACAAAAATGGTATTCAGGTCATTTATAATGACGTAAACATGTATTTAATTGAGTTCATGAACAGTTAACGTGTTAAGATTATATTCTAAAGGTCAGATCAAAGGCACATGGCTGGATAAAGCGGTTAAAGTGGAACAGAAGTTCTTAAAAACAACAGCAACAAAAAAAATAAAGATCAACCGATAATAGAATAAAACGTGTCTTACCAAGAGTAAAAGCAATGAGATGAACGCGAGTTCGAGGCATTTTTTCTTTTTATCTTTTATCAGTGTCTCTCCCAGCACTTGTTAGACAGAGCTCGAGTCGCACCTCATGCACACGAAATGGCTTCTTGTTTCCACTTTGGCTTTTGTGAGAGCGAAACCGCCAGCATGCACAGGATGCCTGCATGCACACACACACACACACACACACACACACACACAGCATGCTCTAACCGCTCACAGGAAGTCAAGCTCATAGAAAACAGCGAGATGTCAGGATGATGATGATGATGATGATGATGCTCCGGGGTCTCTCAGGCTACTGGATCATTCAAAATGCAGCAAAGATCCAAATCGACTGTTTTTACACCTCATTTGTAAACTTGAGTGGTTTTATCTAAAACACTGATAACCTCGCACACTCACTGAAAGCACCAGGTCTGAGTAGAAGAATGAAGCACTGTATACTGATGATGCTCTGAAACGGAGCTCAAACTGGTAACAGCAGCCGCTCGGCAGCCCTGAGACACCTCAAACGCGCGGTTTCATTTCGTTTCGTTAACCTGAAAAGTGTCCGCTGAAGCACAGTAAACTTGAGGAACATGAACTCAAACTGAAGAAACTTGATCACATTTGGTCTCTCTGTGACGAGAGTAAGAGTGTGATTTTCTTCTGAATCGACACAGTTCACTCCGCGCACTCGAAATGCGGCAACAATAACCATTTTTAACTCTGGGGAAAAAAATCCTACTCAGCCAATTGTCCTGTGAACAAGACGTGCTGGAGGAAGATCATGAAGAAGCTCAGAACCTTCAGGCCGGCTGTACGAGCAGCGCAGTGATGCAGCGTTCTCCTCACTGGTCCAGGGCTCAAGTCCGACCTCAGATTACCATCTGCATGGAATTCTGTATGTCCCTCCGGCTCACTAGCTGGGTTTCCATTAATCTGCTTAAGGTGCATTTTGAAATTGCGAACTAAAAAACAAGTAATGGAAACAAGTGAATGAAAAAAAAAAACTCAAATATCTCACACACACACACACAAAGAGGTTTTTCCGACATTTTGTCCATGAGAGGAGGAAACCCAGCTTGAATCACATGACATCTCTCAGAGGAAACACGGACCACTCACAATTGTGCAGTCAAATTGTCTTGTAATTGTGTCTATTTTGTGCAAAACTGTAATGGAACCCAGGCTTCAGTGGGTTCCCTCTGGGTTCCCTGGTTTTCTCCAACACAGTAAATCTGCCAGAGAAACATTTACCCAAACTGAAGGAAATTTACTCCATGTCAGAAACATTTGCTCCGTCTCTGTGCAATTTTCTTCAATTTGAGTAAATGTAAATTTTTGCTGAAAACTTTACCCCGCCTATTTTGTGTAACTTCAGACCTCGAGAAAGGATCGACAACAACAACAACTTTATTATTACAGTAAAACATTCTCAAAACACACATTACAGTAAAGACATTTCAGGTTAAGGTAAAAGTTCGGGGTAACTGTTTTAAATGTCCAGTCCTGTTAATGAGAACAGTGCGAGAGATGACGTGTGCATCCGTCTCACGCCGCCGCCGGACGCGGTCACCTGATGGTGCGGTACATCATGAAGTCCACAGTGGTGCATCGTGGGAATTTGCCGATGGAGCTCTCCTCCACAGGTGTGTATACTTTAATCTGGCGCATGTGTGTGTCGCGGCCGTTCTGGTGGTTGGCCAGCACAGCGATCTGGATCATGAATGTCCTGATGGGGTTATTCACCAGGTCCAGGAGGGGGATGTGGATCCAACCGCTCGGCTCCACCATCTCCAACTGCTGCGCTCACACACACACACACACACACACACACACTTAAACAGAAACAAGGCAGGAATGCACCAGAATTCCATCTCATATCAGAATAATCCTCTAAACTAACAAGGCAAAGACGACACCAGACCTCACCGCTTCAGTGGCGTTTTAGTGGCGTTACGTAAAATTAAAAAACGCTACAGATTCGACCTCCATGCAGACAGAATTTAAGAGAGGATTTAAAGCTCCAGGCTTTGGACGTGGACTCGTACCCGGATCTCCAGCAGGTTGTGGAAGTTGTTCCCGACCCGGACGGAGATCTTGCTGGGAGTGTAGCTCTCATCGGATTTATAATCGGCGTAAATGCAGAGCATCTTCACTGTAGTCTTCCTCCTGCGGCGGGGAGAAACGATCAGCAGCGCTAAAGGCTCCGAATAACTTCCTGATCAGACTGAGGATGCGCTCTTTGGTGTCACACTGCACATCATTAAATGATGCAAATAAACAAACCTGTGAGGTGTGCAGATGTAGCGCGGGGTCATGTGACCGCGTAATATCAATAGTGATAAACTGTTTAAATCATATCTTTTCATAAATAACTGAATATTTGTATTTTTTTATTTAATTTTTAAAATACAACACTGTTCTGCTGTATGGCTGGTAATTGGTTCATGACCCTCAGTGTAATGATGCATATTGTGTGTTGTGGAAATCCTTTTGAGAATCACGACGTGATATTTTTGGTCACACCGCCTGTCCCTTTGTGTGGAGCTGAAAACGTGCTCGTAAAACTCCTTCGCTCTGTCAATGGAAAAAGGAAACGGAGGAAACCCGCACGGATATGCCAAGAAATGACTCAAAATCATCTGAAATGTAAATATTCATGTTAACGCAAGCTAGATGGTGTCTGTTATCAAAACCACGGATTCATCAGTATATTATTTTTTCTAGGCTGACAGCGATACCCAAACAGAAACGAGTAACCTACTTAATGCTACTCAACATACGGCAGAGAACACGTTATTTCGCTCTGGTTTCTCTTGGTTTAAACAGCGGACATGGAATATGCGAGCGCGGCGCTCCAGAGCGCTGAGGCTCGTCTCTACCTGAACTGGATGTTGACGAGGTGAGGCTGAGAGCCGTCTGACTGCCAGTACGTCTCCAGGTTGTCGTCCCTCAGCTGGTCGACGCCGAACCCTGCTCAGACAGAGAGAACAAAAATTTACACACCATAAGTTTAAAATGATGAGTTTTGGTTTTACGCTCAACAAAGATGTACGTGTATTAACAGTGAAACTTTTAAAAAGATCTAATTATCTCACACAGAAATGTTTCTATTTGTGTGCTTTTTCTCCATTATAAATGTTAAACACGATAAAACTCTGTTGCTGTATTGTTTACGCCGTACACGCACGTTCACTTTATCAAACTGATGGGAAAGGAAGCCAATACTAAAAGTTAAACCTGCTTTATGAAGCAGATTAAAGTGAGCACACCGGGTTTGCAGGAGGACAGAGACCACACGGCCTGAGAGCCGATCTCGCGGACCGTCCCTGTGCGCTCCAGCTGCTTGGGGTCGGCTCCGGGTGGGGTTTTAGTAGCAGCTGCCATCTAGCCTGTAATCAGAAACACTGTGGATACAGAAATTGTTGTTATTCTTTCCATTTCCTCATGGAACAAAATCCCTGCTTTTCCAAACTGTTTGGGATTTTCATACGTTAAAGCTTCGCCATTACCTGTATAATTAAACCATGAAGTGTGATGTGCATCAGGAGGTCTGCATGCAAAAGGAAGACATTTTAAACCTTAATATATTCTCAACAGTACATCCACAGACTTTTCCAACAATCCTGAATGAGCTGCAAAGAGAGTTATACAGTCCCTGAGCTTTAATGCTGTACAACGTTTACACACAGATTTCAAGCTTGCCTCGTTTCACTATTATCTCTCTATGTTTGCAAAATAATTACTTTATACGTTAATGCTTCAGAACCTAAATATTTTATAAAGGTTATAGAAAACTACACCAGATATCTAGACTTTAACAAAGTAACGATTAGCTAGATAGGTAAGCTAACTGTCAACTCAGCATAGGCTAACATAATACATATACACAGTAAGCTAACTGCAACAAAGACTTTAAATTGGGTAAAATATAAACCAAGATGACTTGTTACTTAATTTAATTTGCTGTACGGAACATAATCTTCCAAGTTATACTTGGTCGAAATTTCGAATTAGCCTTCTTTCCCGGTTTCCGCGCACGCTGATGATGTCACTGAGGGAAGCTGCGTAAGGGAGGGGTTAAGACTGCGCATGCGCACTAATTCACGACGCTATTTTCAGGGCGTTTTGTGCGAGACTTATTATTATTATTATAACTGCAATAATATAAAAATATAACAATTTTTACAAAGTCACCATTAACAATTTGAAAGCGAAAAAAAAGAGAAATAAATAGTAGAATAATAGAAATAATAAACAGACAGAATTATATAAAAATTTCAAATAAAGTGCAGAGTCTTTTTTTGGAGATGTTTAAGTAGAAGAAGAATGTCAATACAGGTCTAGAGTAATTATATTTACATTTATGCATTACATATTGTGCCACAGTAATAATTAAATTAATAACAAAATATCCCGTTGATTGCTCTTGCTATTCTATATACTAAAGTCATATCTAGTCATAGCTACTAAAGCCAAACAATACATCAGCTAGAGGAAGCCTGAACTCTAATATGAAACTCATTCAATGGCTAACATCTGTTTATTATTTTAGAAAATATTAAGGTCCATATGTTTTCACATTCAAGGCTATTTGCAGTCTGATTCCAGAAATTGATCCGATTCCTCTCTGAAACAGTACTCTCTGGTACTTTGAAAGTGTTAAACTCTGTTAGCATTAATTACCACAGAAATGTGAATTTTTAGTAATATTTTAATGATTTTTTTAAATGTTTTAAATAAACCCATCTGTATAAAATAAAACAAAAGAAACATTTTGCATAAAATTAACAAACATATTGTTATTATATCTGGATTATTTCTAAATAGATTATCTTGGTTATTTAAGATAAAAATGATTATTATGGATCAGGACTAAAAGCATTGGTTTGTAGAAAGTGGGTCGATATTTTCTTACTTAATTTAATTTTAAATCTATTTTTTAAGGGAGTAAAAGTTGTACACCGCCGTACAATTCATAATAGCATACTTTTTAACATTATCATTTTACGCTGTGATAAACGTTCATATTGCAGAGTTGCACACCAATGTTGCATGTAGTATATTTTGTATAGTGTTACAGCGTAATCGCTTAGGTTCCTTTTGCGCATGCGCGGAGGATTGACCGGACGAGCGCGTGCGCGGTACAGACAGGACAGGAACCGTCCGTTCTGCGAGTGCGCGGCGCAAATCGAGCAGGAGACGCGGATCGGGTAGTCATAAGATGAAAACGCTGGAGTTTTACCACATGTTGCAGAAATATTTAGTGGAGGGAGACTTTTCCCCAAACTGCAGCAGGAGAATGCGGAGTGATATACGCCGCGCGTGCGACAAATTCGTCATCAAAGGTAGCGAGGCTAATGTTTATGTGCGCGTGTGTGCTTGGGATTTCCGGTGCTTCTAGGTTGTACGAAAGAAAAACGAAAGAAGTAATGCAAGTACCGAATGAATCAGACAAGCACATGACTGTGAAAAAATGTTTGGAAAGTGTCAGATGTTCGATTGAAGTGCGCTGGGTTCGGCTCGGAATCGACTCCTCTCGGCTCGGAATCGGATCAGTAGTGAACCGAAGTGAATCGAATCGTTACTTGTTTAAAGGTGCAATAGGTAAGATTTGTGTAATTATTCTGCGTTCGAGGCGAGATTGCAACTTGTAATTCCAAACTTCCGAGACGTTAAAGCCAAATAAAACACTCATATTGTCAACAACAAGTTGCTTATTCCATTAAAGTTCTATCTCTTCCCTGTTTACGAAGCGACGACGTAAAGTCAATATGGTTCACAGCATCAGAAATAGAAATAGAGCAGCACTTTTTTTTTTTTACTTTAAATGATACACAAGTATTAGCTTTATCTCGATCAATCAACAAACAGACGTATTCACTTATTAAATATAAAACGCTGACTCTAAACTATTATGTTTTTAATCATTTCTAATTTTTCCCCCACATTATTTGCACTTGTAGGAAATTTAAATATTAGTCATTGCACCTTTAACTATCACAGCACCTGAAAGACAGAGATTCACCGCACAGCCCGATTTGACATTATACCATTCTACAAGCTAGAGTTAAAATGCCTATACATATAAATGATATTTTAATGATAAATAAATTTCCTTTTCTGACAGATGGCCGACTCTATTACGTCGGACCTAACAAGACGTACATGCGCCTGGTGGTCATGAGTGAGGATGAAAAGAAGTTCGCCCTAAATGATTGTCATGATAACAGTGAGACTGGAAACCATCACGGTGTCAGAGGCACCAGAAACAAGGTTATTGCTGGATACTACTGGCCAACGCTTATAAAGGATGTAACGGAGTGGGTACGTTCTGAGCATGTACAGTTCAAGGTGCAGAATTCCTGCAAGGTATTACACAGCTTTAAACTGAGACATCACGCAACCATCATATACACAAATACATTAAAATGACTACATAATATTTAAAATCAAACACAGTATGTGTATGAGTGCATCCTCTCACAGAATGCCTCCTGAAGGACAAGGTAACATCACCACAGTTTGACTTCGACTAGAGCTCATAACTCAGATTTCCTGACCAGAAATAACAAAGAAAACACCTCTTCAACTTGGAATTCCTACTCAGAAAGTCAAATGTCCTCAACCACATGACATCTCAACAGACATACCTGCTGCTTGGTGTACAGTTTGCTGTTTTCAGGATGTAAACGCATCGCTTACGTTAGCTCACTAGGCGTCCATGTTTATCCCAACATTGTAGCTCTAAAAATGACGTGAGCTGCTTGCGTTGCTTCCTGAAGCCACTACGTTTGGGTTTTGACCTTGGAGGCAAGAAAAAAAAATCTTATCAATTAAAATATGTGATAAATAATTTGTATTCATTTATTAACTCTTATTGCAGGTGAAGTCTTGTGAGCGCTGTCAGAGCAATGCGAGTAAGACGGTGGCGCCGGCGTTGCATGCTGTGAAGGTATTAGTGGCTAGACTTTTGCTAAATAAAGACAACTGTGTTTTGGTTTTTAAAAAAATTCCTTTACATCAGATCAAAGTCTAAACATGAAATCTAACCAACATTTCCATACAATAAACATAAATGACTAAATAAGGGTGTGTAAATGAATCCGTCTACAAGAATAAACATTTATATGTATACTCACTGGCTACTTTATTAAGAATACCTACACACTGTCACAATTACACAATCAGCCAATCGTGTGGCAGCACCACAAAACATAAATACATGCAGATAAAAGCAAAGAGCTTCGGGAAACAGTCACGTCGAACATCTAGTGTGTGACAGAAACAGAAACACCTTCTTGGAGGGAAATGAGCAGACTGCTTCAAGCTTACAGGAAGGTAGCTCAAATAATCACTCTGTACAACCGTGTTGAGCAGAAAATCATCTCAGAACGCACAATAAGTCAGACATGGAGAAAACCACATAGGGTTCCACTGCGTCAGTCAGGAACAGGAATCTGAGGCTACGGTACGAGCAGGCTCACTGAAACTGGACAGTCTGGAAAAACAGATTGGAAAATCATCACCTGGTTTCAATAGAATGCCTCCATTGTAGCTGTTGTGCAGTGATGTTATTCTCTGGGGACTCTTTGAGAGTGACCAGTCATAGTGTCATTTTCTCACTGCCAAGTTCAGCTTTTTAAAATGTGAGGGAAAGCAAAGCTCGATGCTTGATTCGCTGCTCTGTTTTCAAGTTCACAGCACCTCACTCTCTGGTAACGAGCTCAGGTCTCAGGTCATCCGTCCTCTCTGTTAAAGATTACCTCACTGTTTAGACACCATGGTAATGATAAGTGCAGATCAACACTGTTACTGAGTAGGACTTGTATCTGTGTGTCTGCAGAAACCAGTTCCAGTGACGGTTTTAGTCACCCATGCTTCAGTCGCCGCTGAGGAAGTCTGTACTTCAACAGATCTAGTAGAGGAGGAAGACCTACAGCAAAGTAGCAGGCTTCCCATAGTTACGACGATAGAAGGAGCGACGTCTTCAGGGGAAATAAATCCTTATTTACAAGGTTGTGTGTCATTTATTATTCTTGCAACCTTTTTTTCTCCACTTTTTTTCCTTTTCTTTTTAACTAGAACTCAATGGTCTAATGTATTGCAGTGATGCTGGGAAAGGTTCAGACACTTCTGGATCCTCCTTTGACTCACCAGTTTCTGGTTAAAACTAATGTAAGCACCTCATTATGATATGATTAGGCTGAAGCATCTGGCCAGCAGTAACAATAATCTTCAGCATTTGTGTACATCCTGAACCTATGTGTTTTTTTTTTTTTCTGTGTACAGAATGAACAAAGCACACAAACCTCACACACACCTCACACTCACACAACAACAAGAGAACAGGTGAGTGGTACTTATACATGAGTTTAATTACAAATGTATTACAATCTACTTTGGCCTTGACAACTACACTGTCCTTTATCTATTTCTGTTAAAGGAAGCAGATGTCAATTACATATACAAAAGATATTTGCTCCAAGAACTAGAAGTAAGGAAAGCAGATCTCCAATACACAAAACTGAAAATCAGAAAACTTGAGCTGGAAATAAAGAAAATGGAGAAAGAAGTAAGTAGTTAAATAAAGCTTTAAATTGTAATGTGATTTTTTTGTTTTGCTCGCATTTTAAATGAGATTTTTTTTCCTTTCCACAGGCTCAACAGGATCACTAAAAACACATTTGTTTTGTAATGCAATAAACACAAATTGCTAAATAAGGCTGTGTCACTGAATCTACTTACACGGGTGAATATTTATACATACATGCACAGGCCACTTAATTAGGAATGCCTGTGTACCTGCTCATTTGAGGAGGCCTGTGGTGCAGTTGGTGTTCCAGTTCATCCCAAAGGGATTGAGGTCAGGGCTCTGTGCAGGACCCTCGAGTTCATCCACTCCAAACTTAACACACCGTGTCTTCATGGAGCTGCTTTGTGCACAGGGGCATTGTCATGCTGGAACAGGTTGGGGCCTCTTAGTTCCAGTGAAGGGAAACTGTAATGTACAATTGTAATGCACTGTACAATTGTGTGCTTCTTTGTGGGAACAGTTTAGAGAAGGAGCACATACTTTTGTCTCGTGTATATGGTCTGTACCTTACATGAGAAACAGTTTAAAAAAAGAAAAAGATGTCCTAGGAAGACAAGAGGTTTTAGATTTAATCCTTTTTTTTAATTAGGGAACTTTAAAGAGCTCTTAAAACTATTAAATGGTTAGTATTAAATGCATTAATTCACTGAGCTCGTTTTTTTTTCCCTCAGAAAGAAGAGAATATTTATATGTTGCATATTTGAGAAATAAATATGAAAAAACCCCACAAATATTTATGTATAGTTTACATTTATAAAACAAGTTTTGGGGAACGAGAAAGAAAACATACAGTTCACGTCGCACATCGATGACGTAACCCAGCGCTTCTCTTCGTCGCAGGTGGGAATGCGTAAAGATTCCCTTCCGCCATCTTTTTCCCAGCCGGCTTCTCCGTGTGAAGAGCACGTTGGCTGATGCGGGGGGTTATAACCTAATATCACCTCCTTATAAAGCGTCCAGAGTCTCAGCGGACAACGGGGTGAGATACTGACCGTTAATAGCTGTTTATGCGTGTTTAATAAACAGCTGTGTGGCTTTGTGTTGGCTAAATATGAGAATTAGCCACGTTGCTAGGCTAGCGGCCCCTTCCTGACGTAGCATATTCATTTTAGCTGGCGAGACATGTTGCTATCTAAGCTGTGTCTATATTTGTATATACATACATCTCTGTGCGTTAGCCGCATAGCTAGCGGTACTGTCTCATATCTCGTGTTATGCTATGTTAGCTAGCCTCATGGCTAAGTTAGATAAGCTAGCTCCACCAGTAGGGCACTGCCAGGCTCACGAGGCCTTCATCTAGTTCTCGTAGAACCGGTTTATTTATATATATTTTTTAGAGTAATAAGCACTGTAATGTATTCTGAAAGGATAAAATAACTTGTGGAACTGGCAGAAGAAGAAAGTTAGTTGTTTAGTTGACGATCTCATAATGCGCGCGCCATTACGCTGTTATTACCAAGCCACTGGGGAAAAAAAACAGTTTTTATTCATTTCTTTTTTTTTTTCTTTTTTTTTTTTTTTTTATAAACCTGGCGAGTTATCAGTGTCGGATTTGAAAAGAAACGTTTCTATATCTACCTTCTGGTGTAACGCAGTTTCAGGCTGAGAGGGAAAATAAAGCGTGATCTGTCCATATGCTGGAGCTGAGCTGTCACTTTCTGGGGTTTTTAAGTTTCTTTCTTTAATTAATTCATTCTGATTCCCTGTTTCACATCATTACACTGTCGTTAAGCGGTTACAGCTTCTCATCAGATGATTACAGAAGTCTACAAAACAACATGAATTGCTTTTTTTCCCTTTCATGTGATCTCAAGATAGCAAAAGCTGTTTTGTCGAGATAATGACTTCTTTTTCTCATGATGTCTGTATGCAAGATTAGGAATGCACACTAATCTATTTATTTATCCATTTAACCTGTTTGCCAGTGCTAGCCAGTTTCCAATTTAGTATCACTTGGAAATCTGCAGTTTCCAGCCAGTCTGTAATTAGTTATAAAATAAATAAATAAAACCCCAGACAATACGTACGACACGTCTCCAGAAACGATACTCATGTGATCTTCATCTTGCCCGACTCCTTTCGCAACTAAGAATAAGTAAATATTTTCACATATATGAGAAAATGAGTTAATTTGCAAAACTATTAACTCTCTCCCATCCAGCTCGTCTTGGCCAAACAGCGCTCTGTGGTGCGTCTGCGGTAAACAGCGCCGGCAAGATGGCCGACAAGAACACGCGTATCGCTATCGTCAACCACGACAAGTGCAAGCCGAAGAAATGCAGGCAGGAGTGTAAGAAGAGCTGTCCTGTGGTGCGGATGGGTAAGAAAAACACACACACACTAAAAAGGATGTCGCCTGTTTCACAGCTGTGTTAAAACGCTCGTTTGTTTCTCCTGCAGGTAAGCTGTGTATCGAAGTGACGCCTCAGTGTAAGATCGTGTGGATCTCCGAATCACTGTGTATAGGCTGCGGCATCTGCATCAAGGTCACACACACACAGATCAACTAAGTAGAAATGCACCAAAATTATGTTTGACTGTAGAAACTGTATTGAAGTTAATATATATGCAGACACCTTAAAGTTGATTATTTTCCTATAACCTTGGCCAGAGATTATTTTCTGCTAGAATGTCAGTTCATACGTTCGATCAACTTATAGTCACATTTAATGTTGTGAAATATCTGCAAGTTCTTATAATGTAATATAATGTGTTCACCACTTTAACGCTCACTCTTTTTTCTCTCCAGAAATGCCCTTTTGGTGCGCTGTCTATCGTAAACCTGCCGAGTAATCTGGAGAAAGAGACCACACACAGATACTGTGCCAACTCCTTCAAACTGCACAGGTACAGACATCATCGTCGTCACGGTGATCCGAGTTCTGTTATTGTTCAAAGAGTCTTGAGTTGTATTTATCTAGACTACTGTTTTTAGGCTTGTTTTTATGCAGATGGATTGTAGTAATAAATAAAAAATAATAGTAATAATGCCAATCGTGGGTATCAGTGAGCTCATGGATGCAGAAGAGGGCGGATAGCAGTTTTCTCCAATTGTGTGTTATGCTGGCTTACGTGCATGATGCATTTTTTAAATACAGCATGAAGAGAGATTCTCTGGAGCCTGTACACATTTATTACATCAGTTATGACTTCCTGGTGCTTTCAGGCCTTAGATAGTCACATGACTGTGAGGAGGCGTGTGTGTGTGTGTGTGTGTGTGTTTACCTCTCTTTGGTACTTGTTCCAGGTTGCCCATTCCACGTCCTGGAGAAGTGTTGGGGCTGGTGGGCACTAACGGCATCGGGAAGTCCACCGCTCTCAAAATTCTGGCAGGAAAACAGAAACCCAACCTGGGCAAATACGATGTGAGTCACATATCAGCGCACACGCACATCATTGAGGTCTGGACACAATGTTGGACACTCCCTGGCTTGCTTGTTTATTGATTGAATGAATCATAGCACCTTGTGATACTTTTTATTTTTGCTCAGAACGTTGCTTCAAATATAGCACTACTAGCAAATGGACTAAATACTAGCAAATGCAAAATGTTATATATTTATATTAAAGACATTTGTACTTCTCAGAGGAAAATATTGTCATGTTTGAATATTTACAATATCTGTTTAGAATCTGTACCTGTGCGTTATTAGTGACCGTGTAAGGTGTGTGTATGTGTGTGTTTGCAGGCTCCCCCGGACTGGCAGGAGATCCTGGCTTATTTCCGAGGCTCCGAGCTGCAGAACTATTTCACCAAGATCCTAGAGGACGACCTCAAGGCCATCGTGAAGCCACAATACGTCGACCAGATCCCCAAAACCGTCAAGGTAAAGGAGAGCAAACGTACTACGAGAGGATTTCATACGAGCCTGCGCTTGTTGATCAGCTGCCTGTGGAACGGAGCTTTGTTGTAATTCTCTGTCCTGCCTGTAGGGGTCAGTGGGCGCCATTTTGAGCAGGAAAGATGACACTAAGACGGAGGAGCAAGTGTGTGGGCAGCTAGGTATGTTTGTTTGTCCATTGATGTTGTTGCTTTTACTCTGTGGAACAGTTTTGAGTAAATGGATTCAGGCCCCGCCCACATTTTGTTTGCGTCCTTATGTGAGATTTCTCAACGATTTTGCTGCTTGTATGGACAGGATGTTTTGGGGGGATTTCGGAAATGCCTGTGGGCGGGGCTTCGGGGTACGTGAATTTTACCATGTTCTGCTGTGCTGTGATTGGTCAGATCTGCTGCATCTGCGGGATCGTAACGTCGAGGACCTGTCAGGAGGAGAGCTGCAGAGATTCGCCTGCGCTGTCGTCTGCATCCAGAGAGCAGACATGTTCGTCTCCTTTGCTTGTTTTTTTTTTTTTTTATATCTTTGTCAGCCTTTTTGGTTTGTTCCTGAGTTTGACGTTCTTCCCTCTGTCTAGTTTCATGTTTGACGAGCCGTCCAGTTACCTCGATGTGAAGCAGAGGCTGAGAGCTGCCATCACCATCCGATCTCTCATCTCACCCGACAGGTCTGCAACACACACACACACACAGGCCTGGATAATATGACGCACATCATGTATTGTAGAAAGGAATGCAATAATGAACATTAGATTATGTGTGTGTGTGTGTGTGTGTGTGTGTGTGTGTGTGTGTGTAGATACATCATCGTGGTGGAGCACGATCTGAGTGTGTTGGATTACTTATCTGATTTTATCTGTTGCCTGTACGGCGTACCGAGTGCCTACGGGGTCGTCACCATGCCCTTCAGTGTCCGAGAAGGTACACACACACACACACACACACACGCGAGTGTCACATCGCTCTAATTGAATTCTGTAATCTGAATCTGAAATGTAATCTGAAGGTGTTGATTAATTTTCTATAACAGCAGCTGTGAAAGTAGTGCAGCTGCATCATAACACCACCTTCATCCCGTCACTGATTATTTTCTGATAACAGCATGACACTTAGTGTGTGTTTATTACCTGTTTATTTGTACACCTTTTAGATTTGTTTTCTCTACCCGCTCTGACCTGGCAGTAGTTTTTCTGTCTCTGCCTGCCCAAACCCCTTAAGAAAGTCGACTCCCTCTAATCACTCCCCAGGTATTAATATCTTCCTGGATGGCTACGTACCGACGGAGAACCTGCGTTTCCGTGAGACCTCGCTGGTGTTTAAAGTAGCCGAGACGGCAGCCGAGGAGGAGGTGAAGAAGATGTGCCGCTATCAGTATCCCAACATGCGCAAGAGCATGGGTGACTTCAGCCTCACCATCACCGAGGGAGAGTTCACAGACTCGGAGATCATGGTCATGCTCGGGGAGAACGGTGAGAGAGAGAGAGACACTCTCAGTGTGTGTGAGAGAGACAAATTCAGTATAATCCTATGATGTATTAAAACAATTAAATTTAAACAAGTGTGTGTCTCCGTGCAGGTACTGGGAAAACCACGTTCATCAGACTGCTGGCTGGCAGCCTGAAACCTGATGGAGGAGGTAACACACACACACACACACACACACACACACACACACACACACACACACAAGTAAGTGTAAGTAAGTCGCTCTGGATAATAGCGTCTGCCAAATGACAAATATAAATGTAAACAGATTAATGTAAATATGTTCTTAAGAACAACACAGAATAAGATAATGTTCCTTCACTCATTCGTTCCCTCCTCCTTTCAATCATCCATTTACTCGTTTGAACATTCATTCATTCATTCATTCATACGCCCCTGCAATTCTTTGCTTGTTTACTCTCTCGCTCACTCATCCTCACTCCTTCCCTTTCTCATTCACTCATTCCTCTGCTCACCCCTTCACTCGTCTGGTCCCTCGCTCCTTGCTTGTTCATTCCTTCATTCATTTCTTAAATCACCCAAACCGTGTTAATAAGAATCTGTTTTCATTTTAAGTTTTGTGGAACCTAATTGTGCGCTCTTTGCGTGCTGTAGGTGACGTGCCGATTCTGAACGTGAGCTACAAACCTCAGAAGATCAGCCCCAAGTTTAAAGTGAGTCTCACCTCAACACACACCATAGTAATGCACCTTGATTAACACAATCCACTGAACATCAGGCAACTTCCTGTTTAACAAACACCACACACGCCGAGTTAAACCGTATTTCTATTCCTCAGACCATCAACCATGGATTATATTGTAATGGTGTGTGTTTTTAGGGCAGCGTTCGAGCCTTGCTCCATGAGAAGATCAGAGACGCGTACACACACCCCCAGTTCGTCACTGATGTCATGAAGCCCATGCAGATCGAGAGCATTATCGACCAGGACGTAAGTCACCACTGCGAGTGGACGGCCCTCACCCATTTCCTGTTTAGCCGTATTGTAGTATTCACATTTCCTGAACACATTGTGTGTGTGTGTGTGTGTGTGTGTGCAGGTTCAGAATCTGTCCGGTGGTGAGTTGCAGCGTGTGGCTCTGGCTCTGTGTTTGGGTAAACCGGCTGATGTTTATCTGATCGACGAACCGTCAGCCTACCTGGACTCCGAGCAGCGTCTCATGGCTGCCCGAGTCATCAAACGGTAAATATCAAATATACCTGTTCATTCTGTCGCGTTATCGTTTCTATAGTAACAGCCCGTTCGCATGGCCTTGTACGGCTTGTTCTTTCCTTCACCCATTCGATCACTTCTTCCGTCACTCTGCCTATTTGTTTCCCTCAGTCGTTCATTCCTTCTCTCCTGTATGCATTCATTATCTTACTCCTTCTCACAGAAACGGGTTGAAAATGTGTGTAGTCATTGGAGTTTTCCATAACGAGCTTTATGTAACATTAACGGAAGGAGTCTCCAGTGTAACAGATTTTCTAACATTCTGATTGGCGCTTTGTTCTTCATCTTTGCTTCTATTAAACTCCATCTTCTTTGTTGCTCTTTCTCTGGTGCAGTCTAGTCTCTGTATAGCGTGTGTGTGTTAACTGTGTTTCCCCTTCGCAGATTCATTCTGCACGCGAAGAAAACGGCTTTCGTGGTGGAGCACGACTTCATCATGGCCACGTATCTGGCGGACCGAGTCATCGTGTTCGACGGCATTCCCTCGAGAAACACCCGCGCCAACACGTAGGAACAAACATGCACAGCATTCATTTTCATGAAAATGTGCATTTTCAGCGTAATAAACATTGTGTGTGTGTGTGTGTGTGTGTGTGTGTGAGACAGGCCACAGACTCTGCTGGCTGGCATGAATAAGTTCCTGGCACAGCTGGAGATCACATTCAGAAGAGATCCAAACAATTTCAGACCAAGAATCAACAAACTCAACTCCATCAAGGTACACGAGTACAGAACTCCTGCGTGGAGTCAGACGTCTGGTCTGTATACGAGTATTATAGAGAGATAAAACTCTCCGAATGATGCACTTTTCATCCTTCATCCAGACCAAACAGCATTATAAGTAAATAATCGGTACAGTGTGACCCGACAGTATTTCTTTAGTCTGATTTTTTTCTCACCGCTACACGGCTGCTGCTTGCAATTTGCATAATCTTGAAACCAATTCTCACCACGTTGCCGCTGAAGTGCTCTCTGTCCCGCAATCCGAGTCCCACCGGTCCGAGAGCGAGGCGAATGCAAGTGAAGCTGTTAAACTGAGCCAAAGCAACTCGGTCCCTCGTCCTGTAAAAACAAAAATAGCATTTGTCCATATAATACCTGATTAAGGAGCTTTGTACATCATATTGTTTAATTTTAACATTTTTGTCTGCGAGAACATTGTTTAAACTCGTCTCTCCCCCCCCCTCTCCCCCTCTATCAGGATGTGGATCAAAAGAAGACCGGCAACTACTTTTTCCTGGATGACTGAAACGTCCATTCCTGATGCAAAGATAAAGTCCCCCAAATTTATTCCTGTTCCACTGGGCCACGCCTCTCCCAACATGTGACATCATCCAGGAAGATGCACCCGGACTGTTTACTTTCAACACTGACACAAACGCCACCATTTTGTCCCGCAGGTCCAGTAAACATTAGGGTTTATCCAGTCTCCTCTCCTCCCTTTCATCAGCGCTGATCTTCTGGCGGACCGGATCGCTTTACCATGAACGGGAAACGGAGCCGGCGGCCATCTAGTTTGTTTTTTTTTCTCTCCTCGGTCCAGTCCTTATAGAGGACCGAGATGAAATGGAGGAGAGCGGATAATGTTTAGAAAAAAAGAAGTATAAATGGGACCTATATCAGACTTCTGTTTGTTTTTTGGGTGACCAATAATAAATCTTATCACCATCTGTGTTTTTTCTGGTCACAAAGCGTGAGACAGAAACACACGCCAAACCAGTGTATAGTTTCATTTAAAATATTTTAATCATTATGCCATAATACATCTTATTAAATAATCAATTTAACTTGTTTGTTTGGGTGCATGTTATGAAAATTTCACTTTTCAGCCTTTTCTGTAGTCCTTGTGTTGTCTCAGGGATCAAGACCGTCTCTTGAGATTTGCAATACCGATGCGGCTCCATGCTTGAGAATGATCCTCATGCAGGTGTGTGCACACGCTGATAAATTAGGTTCTAAATTGCGCAAGCAAATATTTAAGATTTCTTTTTTTCAGGATTGCCTTGAGGAGCTAAATTCTAAGTCCAGGTGTCATTTTAAATTATTATTCAAAACCAAACAGGAAGGTTAAAGTCGCAGGGTTATACTGAGATTTTAACACGTCACTCGCACTTTGTAAAGTTGTTAAAAAAAAAATATCGCTCTTCTTGTCACTACATAACCGCAAGGCTATATTTTTCCACCCCATCATGCCCCAGGAGAAAAGAATCCTCCTACTGTTCCTCTCATTACAGTAGTTGAATTGGGTGATTAAGTACCAGGTCAGCGATTGTGCTATGCCTAAGTGCCACTGAGCGGCCATAAATAACCAAAAAGTCCGTTATATACAAACAACAAAATAATTCACAAACTGCTGAGAAAAGCAGACATCTCTTTATTAATGTTTTATATCAAAATTGCATCCAGTTGCATCTTTGGTTGTGATAAATGTAGGCACTCGATTTAAAAACTGCTCAAACACAATCTTTAGAAGGCACACATCAACTTTCATCACAAGTGCATAAAAAAAACGAGAACTGAAAAACTCACCAAATAAAGTCTAAGGCACTACTTGAGAACTGACAGATCAAACGCTCGCAGATGAGAGGATGAGAGGCAGGGAGGGAGGGAGAGAGAAGGAGAGGGAGGAGAGGGAGGCGCAGGCATTAGGCTGTAATTCAGGCAGCTTATCCCACATATCCGTGTTTCCTGATCTGAACAAGTCCTCTGTCAGGTTCAGAAAAAAAAGTGCATGAAGCTCTAATTTTAAACAAAACAATGTGCATCACAAGGTGACAGGAGTACAAACAGTAGCATAAAAATTCTCACACAGAAAACAAACCATGAACTTGTAAACTTGATCCAGATGTGCTTAAAAGAGTAATTCGGCCAAAAACAAAAGAATTGACACCACGTCGCCACTTACCCTGAATGTAGCCGATTAGCTGAGAGACCTTTACTTCTTTGGTTATTGCAATGAAGCGAACGAGTAATTCAATCTCTATGGCTAAAAATCTGAAGATAAATACATACAGGTGTGATTCAAACACCCACTTTTAAACTTTAAAAGGCAGAAACGTGGCTGTTCCAGAAGACTGCCCGCGACATTTCAGTGTTCAGCTACACAGTTAGGTTTAGTTCAGGTTTATAGGTACAGGAAGTTCCGCTGGATGTGACCTGCACATAACGTGTTTGTCACCGGTACGTGATGGGACTTCCTGTAGCTAACTAACTAACACAAGCAGCTCGTGTTCTCCTGCCGCCAAAGCTACAGTGAAAACAAAAACCAACCTCCTCATCACCAATAATAAAATGAATCTTAAGGTAAGGTAGACTAGTTAGTTAGCGGATACTAGCGGGAACAGATAACAGCGTTATGGTTACAGTGGTTACTTTGCATAAGACTTCAAATAAACACAAAAAGTGCTCCAGCTTTCTGAGAAAAAATACCAAGAACGAAAGCACGATTCAAGAAGCAAACATGGCATATTGTCTTAGCTGATGGACTACATTTGAAGGTGGCGAATTTTGAAATTTAAATTTTTCCGCTGAAATCACTCCTTCATAAATGGAGAATACATTAAAAAAAAAAAAAACCAATCTACAGTATCTATCGGTTGTCAAACGCAGGGTCTTGGAGTTCAGCCATTTTCCTGTTACATGACTGATTTGATTCCAACAGGCCACGAATGCATGTCTAAGGTTCAAACAATCAATAAACAAAAGTTCAATTGAGATTCATTTGCAGTCTCGATGGTCACATTCACGTGCTCTGTGAGATGAATGAAGTGTGTGCAGCCATCGCTTTTCATGCGAGAGATACGGCGCGCGGTCACCGCCCTTCAGAAGGTGTTTGTCTCCATATTTTACTGCGAGGAGAAAAATCACCCACAGCTTCAAGCTTTTATTACCTTTAATACACACGAAAACAAATACAGAGTTGGCGCACCTTTCTGGGAACACGGCAGCAGCAAAAGAAAGAGTTTTAAATTAGAAAAAGAAAGTTTTAAAAATGAACACCTCACCAATTTTCAAGACAATTGTGAGCTAAAGAAACGAGTGATTGTCAGCTTTCAGGTGAGGGTGCAAACTGCCCGCCTGGGTGTCTGGTCGCTCTGCTGTTATAGCCCCGCCCCCTGCTCCTCCAACCGTTCCCTCTGTAGTAGGGCAATTGGCCGTCATGTCTTCCCCATCCCGCATACTCTCTCCTTCCACGTGAGCCACGCCCCCGGAGTCCTCCTCGGTCATCCTGGCCATGCCTTCCTCCGGATCTGTACGACTGATTATGATAGCTCCGCCCAGGTTTAAGATCTGTGTCACCAAACGCCACCTTCTCCGTCTCCCAGTCTTCCACTGAAGATCCTATGAAACCACCGCCCTTCTCTCGTCGGTTTCCATTGGCCAATAGCGGCGGCTCCGCCCCTTTACTCGGCACACAGCCACTCAGAACTGCTTGAGCTCCACTACTGTGAGGTATCTCCATGGTAACAGGGACCGCCCCTGGCTTGATGTCTCCACCCTCTGGATGTTGTTGACCTTGACCTGCCCAGAATGGTTTTTCTACCTGTGGAGTCAAAGCCCTCTGACCGCCTTCCATTATTGGTGGCACTGTCGGCACGGGGACCTCCATCCCATAAGGTCGGGGAGGAGGGACAGAGAGATGCTGAAGCCCTATAGAGGGGGGAGGGGCAGAATACTGTAGTGATGGACCAGCAGGGGGCACTGAATGCATTCCTGCATATACAGTGGGATGGGATACAATGGGCAATGGCATCTGCATAGGAAGTGAATGATGGCTGAACACCCCGACTTCCATCGGAGAAGAGGTGCGGACCACTCCCCTTACCTCAAAATGATTAACAGGAGTGCTCCCAGCAGGGGAAGGGTTGGGGGAGGGAAAAATTGGTCTAGAGTTGTTCTCTGGTTGCCAGGATACTGGAGAAGGAGAGACTTTGAGGTGCATGTGGTGGTAGGCCTGGACAAGTGGCGCCAGGTAGGTAATCGGAGGAAACATCTGATACATGTATGCCTGTGGACAAAAAACAAGTACAGGCTTTAGCCAACTGCCAAATGACTGGATCGGGAACCACAAAGTGATTCCATTTATTGAGGGTAAGTGACATTTCCCACCACTTTACGGCAGGTTAGACATAGCTTGCATCTCTTGGCCAAAAGCGACCCTGCAGATACCACCCGTCTAATGAAGCTTACACCTTTATTTCAAACCTACAGTCTACGTAGCACAACAGAAATAGTACCACCTTTATATTCATATGAAATATTACATGTAAACGTATCTAACAGCGACTGATGAGGTTATAAACTTAGATAATTGTGGCCACGTGCTTGATTCAAGGCAAGCGTGGGATGGTGTTTTAGGATCAAGCCTGTTGTACAGCACAAAAACCCTGTAAGCTGTTCCTGGAATTTCTGATCTCACTAAATAAAACGATTACTACAGTACCTTTTTAATAATAATCAAGAAAAGTGAAGACTCAAGCCTGCACAGACTGGTGCATCAAAACTAGTATTCCTACATCTAGGCAGCTCATTTTACTGAGAACCAAGTCTGATAACATTTATAAAATTATAAATCAGGAATCCTTACCTTAAGCCCAAGGTTAAAGAAGAATCTAAGGACACTTGTATCTGTAAGCAACAGAAAAGTGTTCAAGTCAAATAAAAGTGATTGTATACAAGCGAACTGAAAATGAGCCCTTTTTAGTTGACAAGGCACAGATGATGGTTCTAGAGCCAGTGCCTAATCTTAAACTATTCTGCGCTTTTCCCCCGTAAGGGAACAGTAAATATGTTTGGGTTTTTTGCAGCTCCAAAATGCTGCTAAAAATAAGATCAAGTACCCATCACTGCAACAGCCCAGGGGATGGAGACAGACCTGATCCACCTCCTCCAACCTAGGCAGTGTTGAACCAAAGGTCCAGAGGAGAACAATCAGAGTGCTTGTGTTTCAGGCTTCAGAACTTTGCTTGTTCTGTGTCGTGCGACATCTTTTGGGTTAGGGTTACAGGAAGAGTTGGATCAAGGCCAGTTCCACCCCTTGGACTTTTGGTCCTGTAGCAAGGACCATCTCGAGTAAGTGGAACCGGGGAATTTGTAGAACATAGAAACCAGGCTTATGGTTGGCATCATTTTGTTGCCATGAACATCGTTTAGATCATCAGTGGCTACATTCCATTTTGTTCAGGGTGTCTCTTTGTAATATGATGTAAACCAAACTTTTCTGGAGAAGATCCATACCCACAATCTTAAATGCCTAAAAGTTGGTGATTTTTACTTTATGTCACCGTTCTTAAACTTGCAGACGATTATGTAATGGTTTGGTTCTTAAACAAATGCAAATGCTGGCTGCTTCAGTTGGTTGATTCCCTAAAGCAGCACCAGCTCCAGCATTACCACCATGTCTGTGGAAAAGGGTTGTCAGAAAAGATTAGAAGATGGTACCGGTTGGCAGGTCTTTTCCAGTATTGTGCTGGGAGAATGGTGGGGGCTGGACAGGTTCATTCTTGTCGTTCTGGGGAAAACCAGGGTAAAGCATTTCTTGGCAAAGCTGCGCGAGTGTGACCGAGTGCTGAGGTGGGTGATCGGGCAATAAGGCACCTCCAGCACCTGTTGAAGTAAAGCAAAAAACAATCGAAACCTCGATAATCAGGTGTGGATATCTAATGCTGCACTTCTATACAAAAACTAGGACATATGCAACTTTACCTGCAACAGGTGAGCCTGCAGGTTCATACACGTAGGACTCCGCAGCATGACAGAAAGGTGGAGTTGGGACAGCAGGAGGAAGACAGGGATCTGGCATGGGGGCAGATATATTTGGAGATAAAGATGGCACAGGAGCAGGATATGGAGGGTAGGGTGGATAAGGCAGATAAGTACCAAATCCAACAGTGTAAGAGGGGGTAAGAGAAGGGGATGGTGGTGCAGGAGGGTTAATAGAGTGGGGGACATGTACAAGATGGGGTACACCAGCTGAATCAGACTGCTCACATGCCATATGTGCAGGAGGAGAGCTTGAGGCTGCACAAAGATTTGTTGAATCGGGCACTTCAGCAGCAGAAGTAATCGGAGGAACAGGGCCCTGGGTGGTTGCTGAGGTAGTTTGGGAAAGGGCATGAGTGGATGCAGGAGCAGTCCGAGAGGAGGAAGGGGAAGATAATGGGGTAGATACAGGGTTAGAAGCAGGTGTGGCTGGAGATAAATGTATTGTGGTGGTTTGAGAAGGAATAGGAGTGGTAGTAGCTTCTGGAACGGAGTTTGAGGGCACAGGGGTGGTTACTGTGGCAGTCGGTTCCAGGACTTGGGATTGACTTGTTTGAGAGGAGTTCTGGGATAAGGAGGTTGTTGTAACAGGGATGGGGGGCTTGGGTACAGTTAGACAGGGAGTTGGGGTACACTGAGAGGATACTAGGGTAGGTACAGATGTGGCAGGAAAAGGGAGGGTTTGAGATTGGGCAAGGGTAGTCTGGGAAGATACTCGGATCACTTCAGATGGCTCAAGGGCAACTTGAGGGTTGATGGGGGTATTCTCAAACAAAACTATGGGTCTGGTAGATGGCACAGGCGTAATTTGAGACTGGATGGGGGTAGTCTGCAAAGAATCTGCGTGTCTTATAGATGGAGCAGGGGCAGTTGGAGATTTCACGGGAGTCGTCTGGAAAGAATCCGTGGGTCTTGTACACGGAGGAGAGGCAGTTGGAGACTGGACGAGGGAAGTCTGGAAAGAAACCGGAGGTCTGGTTGATGGAGCAGGGGCAGTTTGTGACTGGATGTGGGAAATGTGAGCAGACAAAGATGATTTGTAGGGAACTCGGGCAGGTGCTGTTGTGGATGGAGGGCCAGCTTTTGTGGACTTTGGACCTGAAGGGGCAGGTAAGGTAGTAGAGGGTATAGGGTTTGGTTCCTCTTTGGAGGGAGAAGATATTCTTTGGTCTTGATCCACTGAACCTTTCTTCTGGAGGATAATAGAGCATAAAACATAGGAATTAAAGTACATTACAGAGTGCAGAAAATGCTGCACTAAACAAGTAACCCCCGACATTTCAGACAACTTACTGCCTGTTTTCCTCTTTCTGCTTTTTGAATAGGATTCGGAGATTGCTCATTGGTATCTGAAACAAATAAAAACAGTCAAAACTTTCTGGTAAACCAAACATTCAATTCCTATTAAAGAGAAGAACCTATAGTCGACCTGAAATACTACAAGAACAGCAATAAACTGGTTTTATGCATTTTTTCATAGGCAGTATCTTGCCTGTTTGAATTTCAAACCCCTGGGTAGGTCTGAACACAGCAGCTGTACAATTTTTCATACATATATACAATTTATATTCATTTATTTTTATATCTTTCCAGGCCCTTGAAATCTCTGCATTATGATCCAAAACACATCAAGGACACTTCTTGTGTTTGCTCAAAGGGGAGTTATACCATTTGCTCATTAAAGTACCAGGTATCAACCTGCAAAAGTGCTCCATCAACTTGTTCTTAAATTTGTAGCCCTGCTCTTCAGAATCAGTTTTTGTTTTTTTTTGTTAGATTTATTCAATGCAAAATCAAATTTGATGAAATGTATGCAAAAATCAGAAAGTGCTCGTAGGTTAATCTGGTAAAAACTGCAACTATCAGAGCAAAGTATTGCAACAATTAGCAAACCATATGCTTGGAGATAAAGGACTTGTAAGCCTAATTTGAAAGAATAAAAAGCAACAGGAGACTCAATCGATTTCCTTAACTCACCTGCGCCAGCTTTCTTTCGGGAGCCTTTTTTCTCAGCTCTTCTACTGCCCTCAACACTAGCAGCCTAAATATACAAACACACTTACATTAGTACACCATATAATGCAACAACACTACAGAATCGTTTCAGGACACCTCAGAATACACAATCGACTCAGTAAGACATCTCGGTTCACTACACAGCTCATTCTGACTCATTCAGGATATTCAGCATTACAGTGATGTGTTATGATAAACGGTCATCCTCAGAAGTGATTGTGTATACAGCACAGCAAACGTGCATGTTCTACCTGTGCACTGGCTTCGAGTGTCGGGAAATTCTCCTCATCTTTGTTCAAGAGCTCCAGCAGCACCTGTTCGTTTTCCTTCACAGGCGACACACACAACCCTCCTGCACCCTGATCACTCCTCCTGCACACATACAAAGTTCCTTTAATATGCGCGTGTGTGTGTGTGTGTGTGTGTGTGTTAGGTCATGTGTGTGTACACTAGGTTTGTAACATACCTGCTGCTACCATTCTTTCCTTGTGATTGAGGCTCTACACTGGCTTGTGGGGGCCAAGAATGCTGTTGTTGTAGCGCCTGGTTTCCAGGGGCGGAGCCTGGGGATGCTGTAGAACCATGTGACACTGACCTCATGGGCTTCCTCACAGATTTGGCATCTCGCTCTGAAATCAGAATGATGAAGAAACGGTTTCAATTTTCATCAAACTGATTACACGAACGATTAATTGAAAAAATTGGCCTGAAATGTGAACCGAAGAATTTATAACAGGAACGAAATGTTGCCACAAAAATACACAAGGCCAGTATAATGATATTTATTTTAATACCAATAATGTAACAAATAAATTTTTTTTTTTTTTTTTTTTAAAAATCACAAATGCTGGCAGTGTCTGTATTTATAAAACACTGAATACCTTCATAAGATGTTTTGACCAATCACAGACACCGTAACCATAGTAGGGTTAGACAATACAATATGAAATCACTATCGTGATAACTTGCTCCGCAATACACTTTGAGACATCGAGGCAATTTAGGACTTTTTTTAAACTTTGTACAATTACAGTGAGCAGTTGTGTAAATGGACAGCATGGAGACCCACTGCATGTAAGGAGAGTTAAAGACGGACAGTTCTGTGACATTTCGTACCAATAAAATGTTTGGAAACCGAGCTAGAGAGAGAAATACAAGCGGGTATGAAAGCTAATGAATACTACCTGTGGGGCCGTTGCTGCCTTGCTGTCTTTTGCTTTTCTCCTTCACTGTAGACCAGGAGTCTTCTGAAGGAGTGCGTAGGTTCCACAGCGGAACACTGTGCCTACACACACACCCCACATCGTCATTTTTTTTTTTTTTAATAATCTATTTACAGTTACTGTTGGGGTATATTCTCATAATGTACAATCTGAATAGTTTATGCTAAATAATTAGAATTTCAATGCAGAACAAATCTGGTGAAATTCTTCAGGTTCCTGATGAGTGCAAGTCGGAGCCTATAGAGAGATTCCCTCCCTCTCTCACACACAAACACACACGGGCGTACTTCTCTCCAAGTTCCTCAATGAAGACAGTGACCGGTCCGTCATCTGGGCTGACGTCCTGAATGTAGGCGTTGTAGAAGCGATCGCAATTATTGAGCCACACCTGAGACAGAGAGAGTTTTTCGTTTCAGAGTCAGATGAGCCTTTTCCATGTTTGGTCATCACGTGCAAGGAGTTTAATAAAATACTAAATAAAAGGGTGTGGAGACAAATTAATTAGCAGCAAGCACTCCGAGTAAGCAGGAGGAGCTAAAATCTAACTGTTTTAGTTGACAAAGCTAGATCAGACTCGCTGCGGTTTTAAACAACGGTCATGGCAAGCTCCGCCTCCTCTGTATTTGCACATGCATAATAATACGAGAGAGAGAGAAAGATCACCATGTGTGAAATTTTTCGTTAGATCTTGCTGTAATACACACCTGGCACTTGTCTCCAGCCTTGTAATGCATCCCGGCTGCCATGCAGAAATCCCTCCTCTGCTGAACTGAGACACAAAAATAACAACTCATTCTGTCAGTACAGAACATACTGCATCAGTGTCCTCCAAGACTGACACACACACACACACACACACACACACACACACACACACACACACACACACACACACACACACACACACAC
>JAQQZU010000015.1:20176101-20191430 GCA_030068025.1 Parauchenoglanis punctatus | reverse complement strand
CGCTCATCCAGGAGTTTTACGAGTCAAGACCTGAGCTGGCTGGGCCGTCGGGAGCCGGCCCTTCGAGGGGGGACTCTGTCGCAACTCTCACTTCCTGGAACGTAGCTAAGACTAGGAACGCTCCTCGTGTTGCCATCGCTACGACCTCCGGCGTGCCCACTTCCGCCTCCGGGCCTTCCAGTATTAACACGGAAGTTCAGAGACGCTAGTAGCTGGTTCATGTTTTCGTCCGCGTTTCATGGCACTAGCCTCCCCAAGCTAAGGAAGACTCCACAGCCGCTGACTGCTACTCGTTACCAGTAATTCTCCCGTTCGTTCTGAACGGCGGTTTATTTTCCCTATTTTTCCGTTCGAGCCGAACGGCGGTTTTCTTTCTCGTACTTACCTGTTTCTCGTGCTGTGTTTGTTCCGCTACTCCGCTCCCATCTGCTTCCCCGGGCTAGCGGCGTGCCCTTCAACGGAAATTGGCTTTCTACACTCTCGGCACTGGATTATTTCCTCTGGAACATTTTCCCTCGGGACTGTGAACTATTACCTGTGTGAGATCCGATTGAGACAAGTATTCGGCATCGGTTATTGTCCCGTTGGGACGGCGGTTTTAGTTGTCGCTTCCGTTTCAAGTACGGTTTCATTTTTATTCGTGTTTTTTTGGCAAACATTCCCACGCTCAATCCGCGCTCCTGCCACATCGCTCAGAGGACCACGTACAGCTGGAATTACCCTCAGTAAGACTCTTTCTTCTCCCGCTGTGCGCGCCGCCGCACTTGTGGTCTCGCTATCCCACCCGTAACAGGTAACTTTATTGTTAGCACATTATTTATTATTGTTACAACTTGTAGCTGATGCTGCACACTGCATTTCAGAGGGAATTCTTCTAGGATTTTCTAAATTTTGTCCACACAATTATGAAAAACTATGGGGTGTTGCTTGTATATGTCATTTTTCCATCAATTAACACAATTTTCATACATTTAGAGATAAATTCATTCAAAAAACAGTGTAAACTTCCTCATATTAGTTCAAGAAGGTGGCTGTTCCTCAGCTACAGTCATGATGAATGTGGTATTCTTGAGTGATATCAATAGAGATTAAAGTACTAGGTATTTAAATCGAACAATTGTGAATGTTTATACAAAATGGTTACAAAAAGATGTGGCCTGGATTCTAAGCTGAAGCCTCGGGAATCATGCACCTCTGCTGCAGCTAGCTCCATTTCTTAACATCTTCGACTCTGAGACACTGAGACACTGCTACAGACTATTTAATCTCTTTTGATACCACATTCATCATGATTGTATCTGAGGCAAATCCACCTTCTTCAACAAACATTAGCAGCACTAGCATAGCCAGAATTTTTGTGGCTACTAGCAGCATGAAATTTATATGGATAAATTTATAGATTCATAAGTTCATAATCAGAACTTATACTTCTGTGTAGTTGCTTCGTCACAATGTCCATTGTTAAAATCACAATACAAATAAAATTGAAATCGAAAGTTATTAAGCTTGATTGTGTCATTATTACATAGACATTTCTGTTTAGCATTCATTCCAACTTTCCTGATGTTTCTCGAAAATGGGACACTTTTTTGGAGGAAGAGTTTCACTGTTGTCCAAAAAAATGTCCCTCCATTGATTTCATTACCACAAATTATACTTACACTAATATTCCATCCATTTAGCAAGTATTTATGAAATAATTCATACTTTAGAGCGATAAACTTATGGCTGTTGAATGAGAGGCCGACCTCTGGAGAGGATTCTCTACTAATATACTAAAAATGCGGTGTTACATAATTGTGAAAGAAAAATGTTTGCTATAATGTGACAAAAATCTTTACAATTACAACCAAAATGATTATTATTTGAGCAACTCTGAGAACTGAGCTCAGTTCTGGGGGAAAAAGGATCTGTAAGAAATTGAACAATAAACATGTCACTGGTTTGTACATATTGCTGACTGTGTGTGTAAAACTCATTAATGTGAGTATAAAAACCGTTTAAAAACCAACTAATCTTCAATAGCTGAAAAAAACGTCCCTTCTAGGCCCACATTAAGTCACAAATTCTAACTGCATCCAGCTGTGTGGCTTACTGGGTACTTCCACATCAATATGCTGGAATATTGTGGGACATTTCAAAACGTTAATGTGACTAGGGCCTGTGGTGGACTGGCGACCTGCCCAGGGTGTACTCCACCTCTCGCCGGAAGTCTGCTGGGATTGGCTCCAGCTTCACCGCGACCCGGATGGATAAAGCGGTATAGGTAATGGATGGATGGATAGTGTGACTAATGAAGAGGCAAAACTTGAATGAGTCTAACTCAACTTTGACCAATATTGACTAGGCAGAAATGAGACTAAACAATGCCACCTAGTGGTATATTAAAAAAAAAGCATTAAGACATGACACTTTATATTTTCAAATGATTGCTCGATGAACGGCATAGCATCCATAAATTTCCACTTCTGTTTTTGTTAGCGTTCATCCCCTGGTTTTCCTTCTTAAACCTGACCTAAATGTCTTTTAGGTTGTACCACAGTTTCTTCACTCCTGAGATTAAGCAGATATTAAATACAACCAAACTAAGCAAGTAAGCAGAATATAAGCTTACTAAATTGCTGAAATTGTTCATATTGGTCGGGGAGCTCGAGCTGACGAATTGTTGATCCCAGCACAGAAATGAAAAACTATATAATCATACCATATATTAATAATAAAGGCCATGGCATCATCATACTATAACAAGCTAACATTGTTAAAACACTGTCATTACTGTTTACTAACAGAAATAGACATTAGGGTAAACCTACAAAATTCTCTCAGGCTAAAAAGTAACGTTAAATAACATAGACTACCAAAGACACTTGTAACAGTTAGCTACTATTTTGTTGCTAGACAGTAATTACCATCATCATGTTAAAGACCTGAGATATTTTTGATGTTGTCCTTAAGTTGGGAGTCCATGATTGTCCTCCCAGCCTTCTCTCTGCATCGCTGGATGTAGATGTCCTGCAGGTCTGTCAGATGGTCATCATTGTGGTCCAGACTGGTTGTGTTTCCAAACCACACAGTGATGTTGCCTGTTAAGATGTTTTCAGTTTTGCTCCTGCTGAAGGAGGAAAGGAAGCGAGAGGGCAGTCTGAACTTCCTCAGTCTGTGGAGAAAGGACAAGATGCTGCAGAAAAGACATGTCCTCTGAGATGTTAACTCGTAAGTGTGGGACTCTGTACAGGGTCCTTCATCTTGCCAGTGTTCAGGGACAGTTTGTTGAGCAGACACCACCGTGTGAGAGTTTTAACCTCCTTAGGCTGTATGTTAAATGCTATAGGTGATATATGTAGACTGTGTGTGAAATGCTTTTGCATTATTGGTAGATTCTCTGCTTTCTGTCTCTGACCATTTTTTGGGCCTTTTTTTTTTAAATTGGGATGTTATATCAGTAGAAAACATCTATATTTACAAAATTAGCTTTTACACAGATGAGACAAACACACATTTCACATTTTATTGATTCATTTATTTTCAATGTTCTAATAAAAATCATTGCATTATAGGATGTGCAGTAATCAGAGCTTTAAGATCACATTACATTCCTGAACATTGTCTGATCAGTGTAGATTGTCTATAACATTATGCACAGACAGGCAAAGATAAAGAATAAAGGATTAAACACACTCTTCACACACTTCATGCTTAATGATACATGATTACATGAGATTGCTAAGGTACATAGGAAACTAAAAGTAGATAAAATGTAGAAAAGTAGTAAATGCATGATTCAAATAAACTGAAAAATTAACCGAATCATATTACAGTGATACATACAGTATAATAATCATGACTAAATCCCACGTCCATACACACTTATTCAACCACTTATTCAACCCTTCATTATTGCTGCTTTTAAAATCATGACATTATTACAAGAGGAAATTTAACACTTGATTATCAATAAAAGTTGATTTCTATCTAAAAGTAATTCAAGACCAAAGTTACATAGCAAATCAGAGAGTTTTTGAAGAGCATTAAAATGCAAAATTAATTTTCAATAATATTTGTAACAGTAACTGAACTAGATTTTCTCCTCGTTGAAATCAGTGCTAATGGAGTTCCCTTGGAGAACCCGGTGGAGATGATAAACGTCTATTTCTAGTTCTTATTGTATATTATACGGCTGTAAGAGAGCTGCTTCATAAGATGCTCGAATAAATGCTGTAATTAAATGTAAATGTGAATAAATGTGTTTGTCGGCAAGCATCAAAGTTTAATATTTGATGCAAGTGAATGCGTGAAGCCAACAGGAAACAGACAGCAGCGTTCTTTATTTTGTGGTTGCAGTTCTCACAGAACACTTTAGCATTTCCTTTAGATTTTTTAAGTGTGACAATCCGTAAAGCTCTTCCACTGAATAATAAACATAGTAAACAGAAAATAAAAACACAAAACTTATTATTAGACATGATCATGTTACTGTTCTTAACCTTGCAGTGAGTAACTTATAAATTAACTTCTTATTTTGGCTTTGATGTCAAAACAAATGAACCCATTTTTGTATGAGGACATTTTGTGACATATTCTTAATGATATCTGTCAACCTATTCATCAATATATCCATAAATACACTGTCCAATAAACACATCAGCAATTAAATGCATCAGCAACTCTTGCAATTTATTATTTCAAAAGTTATATCAAATTATATTTCATGATTTATTGACACATTTATTGAAAGATGTTTTGAAAGATTTAATTAAGGATTAATTATGCCACATTTTTTTTTGCCACAGGCAATAATGTGGAAGAAAGGAAGAATCAGCCTTTACTTTTCCCCCTCTCTAACTTTTCTGTCTGCCCCTCCTTTTTCTTTTTCATGCACACACACGCGGAAGCTGTGATCAATGGACACCCATGCTACCATATTGAAGTGTCAGGCTTTTTCTCCCAAATGTTACCCTGGTGATAATGGAAAAGAGCTAGGATACAGAATGCTGCAAAGGGAACGTTTTCCCTATCTTTGGGAACCGCCATTGCACCCATCTCACTCAAGTTCCTCACCGTTAGTCTGATCTACTGCAGAGACACGCCCCCTACAGGACACGCTGCTCTGCTGCAGACCAATCAGACCAGCCCTAACTGCAGACCAATCAGAGCAGCCCTAATTTGCATATTAGAATCCTTCAATCTGTTTTCCAATCTATCCTATCTTCATTTTATCCTTCAACATATTCTATATTACATGTGTGAATAAAGCCTGAAATATGAATTGATATAATGTTTGGAATAATAAACTGCAAGATTAATTTATGAATTTAATTATTGATGTATTTATTGGATGATTTATTAATGGATGTGTCAAAAAGTCCTGCACAGTCTTGTAGCACGTCCACTGGACTGTGTGCTGATTCACTCATTAGCCACAGGCCCGCTAGCCTAGCATGGCCGAATAAACTTCTCTATTTCGACACATTACTGCAAAACTACTCACCTCTAAACATTACACATTATCACAAAGATTCACGGCACTCTTATCCCTTAAACTGGCGTGCAAGCGTGTTATTCAGTGGAATATTAGCCCACCTGCATATGTAAACAAACAGGTATAAAACATTAGCATGTGCTCAACTCAACCGGGGTGTTTAGGTTCCTCACAAGCGCTAAGCGCCACCTACTGACCTGTTTGAGTATTGCGCTAACACAGTCACAAGTGAAGCACAATCAACTTAGTATTTAACAACTGTTTACGACACAATGAAATATATATATGGGTGTCTGTTTTTAAAGTTTAACCTATTATCCATTATCTGTACCCCGGTCCCACAATGAACTTTTATACCATTCTTAAACAATGTATATGCCTTTACACTCTTTACAGATTTTATTTATTACTCTACACACTTTAGAAATGTTTAACCCTTTACATAATGAATCACTGCTTCTCTGTTTGAGTCAGTAGAAAGCAGCTTCATCTGATTGCAATGAGACTAAAAAGGGAACTAGTTCTTTTTTCTCTGGTTCACATTAGAGGTATTTTTGAGATGACTATTTTGAATAAAGCACTGTATGGCATTAGGGGGCGCTAATAACTCATAATAACTTGTTTTAAAGCTATAAGCTTTTTATTTGTAAGAAAAAAAATAAAACTTTGAGGCACTTGAGGAACTTTGACCTACACCTCATGTCCTGCTGAACTAAAACTATTACTTAATCATATAGGATTTATTTGGTTATTCTATTATATTTTAACTATTTAAAAACAACAACAACAACAACAACAACAACCACATTGATCAGCAATAATTGTGTTCAGTTCATTTATTCATCTCTGTCTCTCTATCTGTCGGGCTTGCAGCGCATTTGCAGTCTTTCCCAGGAAAACTGTGCAAAACCCAGCATTACACTCTGGATTGAACTTTATATACATGTCTAACTTGATCAGAGATGAGGCAAACACACATATGAGTTGTATTTATTCAATTATTTTTAATTTTAGAATAAAATCATTGTATTATAAGATCACCAATCAGGACAGTAAGATCACATTACATGCCTGCATATTGATCAATCAGTGTAGATTGTCTTTAACATTTTACACAGACAGGGAAAGATAAAGAATACAGATTAAACACACTTCACACTTTGTTAATAATATATGAGGAGATTATTAGGCTACAAAAGGAACTAAAACCAGTAAATGCATGATTCAAATAAGCTGAAACATTAACTGAGTCATATTACAGTGATACACACAGTATAATAATCATGACTAAATCCCACCTCGATACACACTTATTCAACCTTTAAGCTACTGATTCATTTTCCTTTCATTATTGCTGTTTTTAAAGTCATGACATTATTAAAGATGAAATTTAACACATCATTATGAACAAAAGTTGATTTCTATCTGAAAGAAATTGAAAACCAGACCAAAGATACATAGCAAATGAGAAAGTTTAAACTGAAGAAAATTTAAAAGCTAAAACAAAATTTATGAGATGGACAGTGTATCTCTGGAACAAATTTAATACCTCAGTGCTGTCAAATTCTCCATTCTGATTGGTCAAAAGCTGATGACTAATTTTCAATAATGTTTGTAACAGTAACTCTGCTTTGTGTTTTGCTCCTAAAGTGACTGTACTACACCTTCTCCTCCTTGAAATCAGTGGTAATGGAGTTCCCTTGCTCGCACCTGTACTCTCCAAACTCGACCTTGGAGCATAAGCCGGAGGAGATAGACAGCTTGACTGGGACTGTAATGGTCATCTCCTTCCTCACCACATTCACTGTAAGCTTGGTGCGAGGAGGAATGGTGGCTGGCAAGGAGACTCTGATGGTTTCAGTATTGGTTCTGGTGTTGCTGCTCCCCTTCTCCACGGTGAAGTTGTTACTGACATTTGAGGAATTAACAAACACTTTTACTTCAAATTTGGTTCCTGAGCTAATCTGTGTGGACTTGCTAAAGTTGAAGCTCTCAGTGACAGATCCTGAATACTCTCGATTCAGCTCAGTGGTGAAGGGTTGTGTCTCTGATCCATAATTCACACCAGTGATGGAGTCGATGATAACCGTTTTTACAACACTTTCTTCCTTTTTGTCCCATTCAAATTCAGCTTTAATGGTGGGGCCGCCTGCTTTAAGAGGACGAACATGGGACAGAAGGTCACTATTCCAGGTGTATTTAGGCTCATCACGACCAACTCTGGCTACCCACATACGTCCACCTCTATTCTCATGCTCATATAGAGCCCAGGCTCCTCTCTGCACTTTGTGAGAAGATACAAGATCATTTAAAGTGCCGTAAAACAATCTGGTTTCACAATTGAGGATGATGCTCTGGCCCTCGTAGTTCAAATCTTCATACAGTGTGATCAGAGGATCATCCAGGTCCTCTGTCACCAGCTCAAGTGAAGAAATGAGGTCATTGTGCTCCACGCTGGCATATTCTCCTTCCTCATAAACACACTGTTTACCTTCGAAATTCACATCTTCATACGTGACCCACGGATTCCCAATGACCTTCAGAGAGGAGATGCAGTCATTAAAATTCTCATGAATTAAACTAGGGACGTCAGAGGTGAACTCCCTGCTGAGGCCCTGGAAGTCACGCTGTTCATAGACGATGATCTTGTTCATGGCTGAAGGAGTTTGCAGCTGGCTCAGAGATTCACTGAAGGCAGAGTTTCTTCTGAAGAGATGAGACTGAGTCTGTAAAGAGGGAAGACTTTCTCTGATTATATAACTGCTCTGAATAAGGCGGGGGTAAAGCACTGGCGTTCTCTGTTTTAGAAGGAACAGCAAGAAAATAAAATAATTTTCTGCCGTTCCCATGTAAGGACATTTACAGTACTTCCTTCTAAGTTCACTTCCTTTTAAGCATCTTCTAACGGCCTGCTGACCACGTGCAAATACTTCAGCTAGATTTCAAATACACAAAGTGTGCCATAAAAGGCAAATTTGTTTATAAATTTTAGAAATAAGTGTGTTAAGTGTAGATTATAACTTAATAGTTAGAATGGTATTATTATAACAATTCTATTTTTGCTGGTGGAATGATGGTAAAAAAAAAAATGTTTGGATAGAGTTATTGTTAAAAGTATAATTTGACTAATTTAGAGTGCAGCTTTTGAGCTCCACAAGGGGAAATGGGGGAAAAAGTGTGACTAATTGAGAGGAATCTGGCTGAGTTTAACTTTTTTTCTACACCAGGCAGTTTGTGGCATTGTTTCCACATCCTTATGTAATGTTACAACAGTTCTTTTCATCCAGACATGCATTAAACTTTTCATTGAGATCTTGTATTGATGTTGGGAGAATGGATGCACTCGGTAAATTCTTCTTCAGCACATGCCAAAGACTTTCAATGGGGTGAAGGTGAGGAGTCTTTGGTGTCCAATTCATGTGTGAAAGCCGTTCCTCATCCTCCCTCCTCATTCACAATTATAACCTGGTGAATCCTGTGTAGTGACCACCTGCTATGAAGGACTCAACACTGAACCTTGAACACTGACCCAGGGAGAAGGTGAAAAAGTGAAAAAAGAGAGTAGAGTCCTTCCCAGTGCACTTAATAGTGGAGCTCAATGTCACCCAGGTGGCAAGGCTGATACTGTAGCCCAGTAGTCTCTGTGGGGCATGGGAGATGGAGGGGAAGCATGTCATCTTCTCCATCATCTTTGTCATCAGCTGTGCTTCCAGGAAAGTGGTCTGTTATAAAAAAGTGTATGAGATGGCTGTAGGTCATTCAGATTCACAATTACATGTGTATAAACTAGTATGAAGTAGAATGTTTTAATTCTACACTTTTGGTGTTAATGCACTGCAAATAAAAATTCATGTTTGCATTAAGTGTTCACTATTATCCAGGGAATTGACCACATTCTTGGTTCCTCTTGTTCATTTCATTCTGCCCTTCCTGGGTAGGCTCTGTAAATCATTCATTTAGCAATTTTCTCTAGTCTTTCCGTTCCCTTAACTCCCACAACCTTTTCTAATCTATCAAGGAGAATATTATGATCACTGGCATCAAATCTGCAACCCTGATCAGAGGTCAGTAGAACCAGTAGTGCTCTCTGTTATATGGGGAGGTCTAAATCCTGACTGATACATTTCATGAATGCTACTCCGATGAGCATAATTAAAATATATTTTTTTACATTACTGTATGACTATAAGTTACTGTGAGAGACTATGAAAGTGTTTGTTACTGTTAAAATGTGAGCTACTGTGAGATCAAAAGTATATATTTGTGCCGTAGTGAATTTAATGTGGGTTAAAAATACAATGGCTCTGACACAAATGACACAATCAGCACAAAAAAAATACCCCAATGCTATTTCTTCTAAACAGATTTCTTCTTTTTTTGCATTTACAGTAACACGTATTTTACTGAGACAGCAGAATCTGGATGTACCACCTAAACATCCAAAGAACCTTTGAATGTTTTTTGAAAAATGAGTTGCAAACACAATTAACACCCATTTTGCTGACACATTAGACAACTTTTAGAAAACTGCCATTGTCTGGCACTTCTATTTCTACTGTTTCAGCAAAATGGGTGCCAGTTGCAACAACAAAACCCCCATTTTGCTGAAACACTAGAAACCTTTTAAAAAAGAATTAGTCATTAAAATTTGTTCTTTGATAGTTCTTGGAAAAATATTTACTTCTTCTGCTTTACTGATACAGATTTGGGCTTTGGGGCATTTGGGCAGTTACATGATAAATTGATAGCCAGTCATGAAACCAGTTATTTTAACATTGTCTTGAACAATGATGCTTTTTTGTGCATGATTATTACTAATACACACACACACACACACACACACAAACACACACACACCAATAACTCTATTCTGAATGCTTAATATTACAGTATATCATAAAAATATATAATGGCAGTAATCTACTAGTATGATTATAATTTTGAATAATAATAATAATAATAATAATAATGTTCATTTTACATAGCCATTAAGAACACTTTTGCATCATCATTAAGAAAAACAGGTGATATTTGAACATTTTAAACCTGTTGAGAAGTTTATCATGAGTTTCCCTTTCAGCCTGTAACTGAGGCAAACCTGCGCTGTCACCAAACCGAACCTTCAAAGTGCAAATGATTATAATTGTAATTAATACTGTAATTAATGATATTAACTCACAAAACCAGTAACAGGTTTATTAATGCTTAACAATTACATTTATTAATGGCTGTGTACACATGACTCTGCTGTGTGTTAATGTATACGCTTCATTATTTCATGTTTAGCTCATGTAGTAATTAATCATCACGTAAGCATTAGTTCACGCATTAATACATGCTTAGCTGTGCACCGTATTGTAAAGTGTTACTGCTTTTCTTACGAAGTGACGCAGCGCCTGTGAAGTGTTTCACAACGCAGTTCAACTAATAATGAAATTATTGGTAATTATTTTTTATCACCGATAAAAAATTTAGATTTGTGATTTTGTTGATTAGCTGTTGCAGCCCTTTTTAAAAAGTTTTCCTGTAAATAATCCCCATTTTTATTAAACATAGCTGTAATCTTATATATATATATATATATATGTATATTATTATATTATATATTATATATTATATATTATATATATATATATGCTATGAGAATGAGTCGATTATAAACATGATGGTAACGTTCAGCATATGAGAATATGTGAATAGTGTGTACTGTCTTATGCGGATATAATTAATGTAATCTAATGTAGGCAACATGCCCAATATCCAACTGCAGACAAAAAGATGTCCCTGAGCTGTGGGTCAAACTGAACCTGACCCAGCACTGAAGCTGATGCAATGCACTGTACATTTACTGTTTGTGGTGCTGCTTCTTTGGTGCACTTTGTTTTATACACAGGCAAAAAATGGCACTTTTGCATTGTCCATTTCCTCATTCCATCATGTTGGGTAATCTTCTTGTGCCATCTGCTGGAGCTTCTCATATCAGTTGTTGACAGAAACATAGATTCATTGCATAGCATTTATTATTATTATTATTATTATTATTATTATTATTATTTACTGTAATAAGGATCTCATGAAGGTTTATAATGTCTGCTGCAATCCCAACACCATCTCATCCACAGTTAATGAAGACAGGATGCTATATGAAAATTTATTAATTAGCTTCAGTAACCACTTTTGGTCGGGGTTTTGGTGGATCCAGAATCTGGTACTGTGAGTGAGGCAGGAAATATCTGGAAAGTTCACAACTGAACATGGTATATGATTTACACAATTTTAACTCACTAGCTAATTCACTAAACCTAACTATCAGGAGGCAGAGATGGATGCAAGTGCAGGTGAACTTTAGTCACGAGGAGGCAAATAATCCATTAGATTTTATTTATATTTACACTGAGGATGTGGTAAAGGCTTTGAAGGGTGGAGCTCTCACTCACTCTTATAGATACTGAATGTTCTTTTGCTCATCCAGGTTTTATATGGATCAGCTAAGGGCAGATGCCCCCCGACCCCCAGACATAAGTCATCTGTATTAATAAAAGGAAACCGTATATTAAATGAAACGGTACATTAGAAGCGGACTAGGTTACCACTGCAAAGGTTAACCTCCGTCTTTGTTTTTGACATAGAGTGGACAGTGTTGTTCATTAATAGCTAATTCAGCTAATACATTTGAGGGCATCACCTTCTTTAGACAGAGGCAAAATAAAAACTTTGAGGTATGTCTTAAAGACTGACAAAAAAACAAAGACGAAACACAAAGGCTTCTATAATGGCTTCCGCAATTTATTTTTGATGTCAAAGTTTTACAATGTAATTTTTCACTCTTTTTGAGAAGAAAATTATGGCAAGCAAGCAAACAGAAAGAAAATAATTGGAGTTACGCAATGATTAATTAAATTGAGAGATATAATGAATAGAACAATGAGCAGTCGATTGAAAAAAAAAACAAAAACAAGTTCTCAACAGCAAATTCGAAACTGGACAACCTTGACAAGTTTCTCTTCAGGAAATATTTAAATAATTTTTTAGGTTCTGGTATCACAACAGAGCTGGGCAAAATCCTGATGACTCACTTAATATGCAGTTTCTTCACTTTTTACCACTTTGGAATTATGTGCATATAGCTGACCACAGATTCTTAACCTTCAATTCTGCACAAAGGTCTTGAGTATGCATGTTTGGCAAAATGAGGATAAAAAAGCTAGCATTCTTACACAGGAAAGAAAACATTACAGATTTGTAGATGAGTATGCCTAATCTAAATTTCGGTGTACATTTCACCAGGGAATCATGTGAAACATGTCTTCTCTTTCTCCCAGTGGTGAAATTTTAGGCAAACTGGTCCATGTCGATATCCTTATCAGGGGTGCTGATGATCTTCTTGATTTTCTCCTCTTCCTCTTTTGTAGGTGGAGGTAACAGAGCACGCAGTTCTTCAAGCTGGGCCAGACGTTCCTCTGTCTTCCGATCGAAGTCAGTCTTGTTCTTCTGGACCAGGGTCTTTATACCTTGCTCAGCTTCCACACAACCATCTTGTAATTGCTTTCGTTCCAAGTCAAACTGCGCAGATGTGTGATCCAGGGCCATGAGCCTTCCTAGGCTGCTGACTCTGTCCATTATGTACTTTTCAGAAACTTCAGTGTATGTTCTTGAAATCATGTTCACCAGATTGGCAAGGTTAGAGACATGGAATGCTTGGTTGTAGACCGTGTCCTTTAGGAAGGTGCTGCTAGAGTACAAAGAGGCTTGCATTGCAGTGCTCGTGAATGTTTTTGCGGCACTATTCATGCAGGTTTTAATGATGGTTGTCACTATTTGAAAAAAACGCACCATCTTCTCCCACTGCTCCTTCACTTTTCCCAGGGCCTCAAGACCCTTAGCTAGAATCTCTAAGGTTGTTTTAAAATCTATCTTCTTGACATCACAGCTCTTCAGAGTGGTTAGAATATCAGTCAAGTCCTGTTTGTTCTTCTCATATCTGTCTGTGGCTTTGCTGTACATTTGCCTAGCACTTTCCAGGACTTTTCTAGCCTCCTCTATCTGTAGTCTTGCATTTTCTGCAGCAAACTGCCCTGCACTTTGTGCTTGGGATAGCCGTGGTGGCTTCTGGGTGAAAGGTGGGGTTTTAGTGACTTGCTTGCCTGTTGCGTTGAAGGTCTGAGCTTGTTCATGCAGGTGTGCAATTTCTTGAATCAGGTCCTGTTCTTGTGAGCTGTCACATTCTCCTGTGGGGGCAATCTTTGCCAGCTTTGTGCAAATTGATATGCCTTTATCACAAATTCCAAGTGCTGTAGTTTTTGCATCCGAGTCTTTCAGTGAGGTCATGTTGTTTTTGACGTCCACCAACCAGTCTTTCTGTATATCACTCTTTACTTTCTGACTCTTTTGGTCATACATGTCAGACCAATTGATTTTGTTTTCCTCTGTCAGATAGCTCATCAATGACTCAGTCATTTTCAGGATTATGCTTGTGTTGGCATATACATCTTTCACTGCAAAGTATTTATCCATCTGCTCCTTTCCTTGTTCTGCGCCTGTTCCCTCTCCAGAATTTGCATTGCGTGGGGCTGCCTTGCTTCCTGTTCCACCAAACATTTTATCAAAGCTTAAGGTAGCTACATTGGTTAAGCCAGAAACTAAAGTATTAAGACTCTGTGCGAGTCCCTCTGCCAGATTCATCCCAATCATGTCCCATCCACTTGGCATTGACTTCATTGATTTATCAAACATCTCCTCAGCTGCATCCAGTTTAGTTTTAAAGTTCTTCAAGTCTTCTTCAGCCCTTTTGTCTGCTTCCATCTTTGCCACCTTGTGGATTTCATTTTGTTCCATTACTTGTGTTATATTCTTGAGATCTTCTTTGTACACTTCTCTTGCATTTGTACTTGCTTCAAGGAGCTCATGAACCAATGAAATTACCTTCTCAAACCTGTCCTTGGTAGAGCTGGAGAGCTGCAAACATTCATTGGCTATGTTGTCAATGCTATTTAAGGTGTCTGGCAGGATAGCTTGAAAAAGTCTTTCATCATCCTTGAGAATAACTTCAACAGCTGTTCTGACATATTGGGGCACGTTTCCAGTGTGGAGTCTAATCTGGTCCATACTGGTATGTGCTTGATTGAAAGCTGACCATCCTGAATTACACACTTGCATAAGACAAGCTCTGAATGAATCAGGATACTTAATGAACTGGAATCCATCCTTTGGTGGATTTTTGTTGATAGAGAAATCATCTTTGGAGGATATAAATACCAACTCTCCCAGAACAGCAATTGACAGAGGAGCTGGAGTCAAGTGCTGTTCCCAGTTGGCGTAGGGCTGCATGATTATCTGAGTGTCTTGCCGAAGTTTAGCTGCAGTGGTAAGGGACTTTTTTGCCTTAATGATCTGAGTGGATGCCATGGTTTACTTTCCTAAGAAATACAAGGTGAAAGAGTGACTACATTTAATGTCACTGTCAATGGTGTTATGCATTGGTAAAAAAAACAAAAGAATGGTATCAGTTTTTACATTTCCTACAGATCTTCCCCCTCTTGCCTATGCCAGTGACCTCGATTCCATCAGTTCAATTTTATTGGGCGGTTCTAAATCGGCCCTCAATTGAGTCTTGATTATAAGGTTCAATAACAGTTATTTATTTCTTTAATTGTTATATTGCTGTAACTGTATGTGTGGCAGCCCACGCTAGAGGTATTAGAGGTAAAGGTTAGAGACTTTAACACTAAGGGCTAATGGCTATTTGTCATTATTAATTTTTAAATGCACTACCAGTCAAAAGTTTGGGGTCACCTTCTAATTCAATTATTTCTTTATTTGTATGACTTTAAAAGAGACTGGATAATGATGG
>JAQQZU010000015.1:20151688-20176001 GCA_030068025.1 Parauchenoglanis punctatus | reverse complement strand
TGTGGTTTGAGCTGTGCGTTGCTGCACAGTCGTGAGTCAGCAGAGTGAACAGTAGTGGACTGAGCACACAGCCTTGGTAGCCTTTATGATGATAGCCTTGATAGACATGATAGCCTTTGCCCTCCATGTAATAGCAAAGGGCAGGAAATGGTCACATCTAAAATTAGACAGAAAATTGCGGAATTTTTTTTTTTTAAACGGTAGTGTATTGAAAACACAAAAAGAAAAGAGAAGAGTGGAAAAGACAAGAGTGTGGTGGAAATGGCATCAAAACTGCTCCTAGTTAAGCTTTACGATTTTTATGTGAGGAATGTACAATATTCAACGTGCTTTCAAGTCGTGAAAAAGGTTTAAAGACCTCCCAATTAGACAGTCAATAGGCAAAAGAAAAGAAAACCCAATTCCAGTCATGATAAAATAGAGTACCTGAAATCATGGGGTGCAATATTATAAAGTGTGCAATAATATCAGTAGAAAACAGCAAATCTATGTTTACAAAAGTTTGTTTGTTTGTTTGTTTGCTGAGGACCAGAGTAGCTAAATAAAATACATAAATAATGCTCCATGAAATAAAATGTTCCATAAGTAAATAATTTTAGGTATTTATTTATGGTTTATTATTGTTTGTTATTTACTATTAGACACCAGGGGCCGCTATTAACCAGCATGCTGGCTTAGATGTGGCTTCGTCAAAATTTAAACTCTCATTGTACTTTCAATTATATATGGATTATATGTTTGTATTTCTTCACTATTTCATTTCCATTTAAATTACAAATTACCTTCTTGTTTTGTCTGCGGCACTACGAGTGCTTATTGCTAAATTACAATAAACATTATGTTCAAGTTCAAGTCTCTGTTTGCCCCATAACTAAGATACTGTATGTCCTTAGGTGAGATATGTAGACTGTGTGTGAAATGCTTTTGCATTATTGGTAGTTTCTCTGCTTTCTCTCTCTGACCCTTCCATGAGTGTTTTTTTGAATTGGAATTTTATATCAGTATAAAACATCAAAATTCCCCCCAAAAAGTCATTAATATAGCACCTTTATCCAAAAGAACTAATCCTAATAGGAAGTGAATCATCCTTTGAGTATTGAGTATCTCATAAGCTCTGTCATTTGTAAAAATAAAAAAAAATGATAATAACATTGAGGTATTAATAATGTATCTGTAATGTCTTTTTTAACTACAGTTATTGTTTACTTATATGGGATATTTTTTCAGGTATCAAAAAAATTAGCTGTAATTACAAAATCACACTTGTTAGTCTGTAGTATTCATTCATCCACATGTATATCTGTCTGTCTATCTGAGCTGCCTTGTGTTGCTCGGGGTTTCAGTGGATTTGTAGTCTTTCCCAGGAACACTGGGCACAGCATTACATCCTGTACTGTAAAAAAACATTGCTGTACATTTTACAGTAATTTACTCACAGCTTGGGTGTAAAAAAAACTGTAAAATTTACAGTAAACAACTGTAATATATTTGGATTTGAGAACATGACCAACTTATCTGGGACATGAAGCCTTAAGCACTGAGCCACCACAACTGATGCACTCAGCTTACATTGATTCAATGTAATCTTTTAATGGAGTTACTTCTGTGTTAGAAATAGTTGAATCAATGGAAACATACAGTATAGTTGTTGTGGTTCAATGGTTACAGTGTTGATGACAGCACAGAAGGTTGTGTGTTCAAATCCTAGAACTGGCATTGTTGGGCAAGACCATTAACCTTCAGCTCAACTGTGTTATTTTATATAACATTCAAATATTACAGTACTTACAGCACAGTCTTACTGTAAATATGCAGTTGTTTACTGTAAATTTTACAGGTCATTACTGGCAACCCAAGCTGCCAATTAATTATCATTAAACTCTATGGCAATTTTTTACAAAGTGGACTGAACTTTATTTATTTATTTATTTATTTATTTATTTATTTATTTATTTTTAATGTTAGAATAAAAGTCATTGTATTATAGGAGATGCTGTAATCAGGGCAGTAAGATCACTTTACACCTGAACACTGTTCGATCAGAGTAGATTGTCTTACACAGACATGCATTACATCACACACGTCTTTACACAGACAGAGATAGATAAGGGATAAGGATTAAACACACACTTCACACAAGCTTAGATGAGATTAGTATGTTATAATGGAATCTAAGTCTAGTAAATGCATGATTTGAATAATCTAATTCAAATATCCCACCTCTATAAACACTTATTATGCTATAAACACTTTATGCTACTGATTACACTTTTCATTGATTATTCCTGCTTTTAAAAATCAAGATAAAATAACAAGACAAAATGAAACACATCAGCATGAATTAAAGTTGATTCATATATAAAAAGTTCAAAGCAGTAATAAGACAAATAAAAGTACATGGCAAATGTGAAAGTTTAAAGTTAAGGAAATTTAAAAGCCAAAGCAAAACTAACTCGACTTTGTGTTAGACCGTGTCACAGCGCTGCATCAGTGTTTTGCTCCTAACATGGCTGTTACATATGTACACATGTAACGGGTCTGCTCCTGTGTGTGTGTGTCCTTGGTGAGTAGAGGGTTATTGACAAAAACAACTGACAGCAAATGGGCCCCCTTTTTCCCGTGTCTTTATTTCTGCACCAGCCTGCAGAGAGGAGATGCAGTCATTAAAATTCTCATGAAGTAAATTGGGGACGTCAGAGGTGAACTCCCTGCTGAAGTCAGGACGATCATAGACGATGATCTTGTTCATGATTGAAGGAGTTTGCAGCTGGCTCAGAGATTCACTGAAGGCAGAGTTTCTCCTGAAGAGATGAGACTGAGAGTCTGTAAAGAGTGAAGAGTTTCTCTGATTATATAACTGCTCTGAACGGGGAGGAAGGAAATGGCCTTCACACGTCTTTGAGATTCATTTTAAATTCTCTTTTAGTTGTGACACTATACTGCCAAAAGTATGTGGACACCCAAGATTATATCTGCTGCATTATTGTTAGATGATTTTGTGCTTCATGTGTCTGACTCTTTTCTGCTTCTCTCTCACATATCAGTAGAAAGCAGCAAATGTTCAAACAAAGATCATTTATGTATAAAACACCTTTATCTGATTGCGATGATATTAAACATGGAACTAATCCTCCTTCTTTGGATAGAGGGATTTTTGAGATTGCTGTTTTGAATAAAACATTTTGGCATAGAGGGATGTTAATTACTATTTTTTAAAGCCATAAGCTTTTTTATGTGTAAGAAAATAACATTTGACATATTGACTTATACATACCTCAAGTCCTGATAAACTAAGAGCACTGCTGGAACATATGAGAGATTTTTTTTTTTTTGGATATCAAAAATTGTAGCTGTTAAAAATGGATAATAGAGACAAGATCATACTGATCAGTCATCATTGTGTAAAATTCATTTATCCATCTTTCTGTCTGTCTGTCTATCTAACTGAGCTGCCTTGTGCTGGTCGAGGCTGCAGTGGATTTGCAGTCTTTCCCAGGAACACTGGACACAACGCAGCATTACACTCTGGACTGAACTTTATTTACAAATGTAGCTTTTTCACAGATGAGACAAACACACACTTGAATTTAATTTATTCATTTATTTTTAATGTTAGAATAAAAAAAAAAATCATTGTATTAAAGTATGCGCAGTAATCAGGGCAGTGAGATTACATTAGATGCCTGAACACGATCAGTGTAGATAGTCTTTAACATTTTACACAGACAGGGACAGATAAGGAATATGGATTAAACACGCTTCACACATAGGCTTAGATGAGATTAGTAAGCTACAATGGAATCTAAGAATATTAAATGCATGATTCAGATAATCTAATTCAAATATCCCACCTCTATAAACAATTATATACTGATTACATTTCCATTGATTATTACTGCTTTTTATTATTCCTGCTTTTAAAATCAAGATAATATAACAAGACAAAATTAAACATATCAATATGAATTAAAGTTAATTTTATATAACGAATTCAAAACAATAATATGAAAAATGAAAGTTACATAGCAAATGAGAAAGTTTAAACTGAAGAAAATTTAAAAGCCAAAACAAAACTTATAAGAGATGAGAAGAACAGTGAATCTCTAAAACAAATTTAATACCACAGAGCTGTCAACTTCTCAATTCTGAAAAATCAAAAGCTGTTGATTAATTTTCTGTTATATTTGTAACAGTAACTCTGCATACATGATTCTGTTTCTGATTATTTTTCCGCCTATAACAGGATGGCAGGGAATGTTTTATCCCTTATGTGGCTGAATCTTTTCCTCCTTGAATTCAGTGGTAATGGAGTTGCCCTGCTCGCACCTGTACTTTCCATACTCGACCTTAGAGTGAAAGCCGGTGGTGATGGTCAGCTTGACTGGGACTGTAAAGGTCACCTCCTTCCTCACCACGTTCACTGTGAGCTTGGTGTAAGGAGGAATCCTGACCGGCAAGGAGACTCTGACGCTTTCATTCCAGGTTCTCGTAGTGGTTTTGCCCCTCTCCACGGTGAAGGTATTACTCGAAGAAACGGTGTTCTGTGTTGGTACACCACACACAGGTATGGGGAAGCTGATTCCCCAACTAATCTGTGTGGAAATGCTAAAGTTGAAGCGCTCAGTGACAGATCCCGAATACTTTCTATATAGATCAGTGGTGAAGGTTTGTTTCTCAGATCCATAATTCACACCAGTGATGGAGTCGATGATAACTGTTTTTATGTTTTCTTTCTTCTTGTCCCATTCAACTTCAGCTTTAATGGTGGGTTCACCTGCTTTAAGAGGACGCACGTGGGTTAGACGGTTGTCGAACCACTCATACTTAGGCACATCACGACTAGCTCTGGCCACACGGATATATCCTCCTTTGTCCCTATGCTGATATAGAACCCAGGCTCCTCTCTGCACCTTGTGAGAAGATGTGGTGTCATTAAAATCACCATGAAGCAAGCTGGTCTCACAGTTGAGGACGAGGCTTCGGCCCTGGTAGTTGGGATCCTCATACAGTGTGATCTGAGGATCATCCAGGTCTTCTGTCACCAGCTCAAGTGAAGAAATGTCATTATAGTAGTACACGCTGTCATAATCTCCTTCCTCATAGACAGTCGGTTCACCAGCGTAATTTGCCTCTGTGTACGCCACCCATGGATTCCCGATGACCTTCAGAGAGCAGATGCAGTTATCAAAACTCAGCTTACTTAAACTGGGGACGTCAGAGGTGAACTCTCTGCTGAGGCCCTGGAAGTTATAATTGTCATAGACGATGATCTTGTTCATGGCTGAAGGAGTTTGCAGTCAGAGGCGCAGAGACTCACAGGTAGTGCAGAAAGCGAGAATCTGTGAAGACTGTTCAAGTTTCCTTGTCTATATATAGCTGCTCAGGGGAGTGAAAAGGATGAACACACATAACACATGATACGTCACACAATTTGCAGCCCCTTTCTTATGTTTTGTCTTAGGTATTTATATACAGACAGTAATTCAGTTTTCAGTCAACCAGCCATGCGGTATTTATTTTGGCAGAGCAATCGTTATATGTGACTAATCAACAGTGATTATTAAAATATGTGCCATCATTAATTTTATATTCTTTTATAGACCTAAGACATGTGATATTCATCTCTCAATGAAGGGAGTTGGCCACCTTCTTGGTTCCTCTTGTTCATTTCATTCTTCTCTTCCTCTTTCAGGTTTTTATCTTTCACTTCTTGAAAACCTCTTTCAACTTCTTGCAGAAATCTTGGGAATTTTTCATGTGCAGTTTACCTTTCAGTTTCTGTTTGAGGCCCTGAAACAAGACAGGAAAAGTGTTGAGTTTAATCTTACTAATGTCCCGTTGGGAGATCATCACACAAGAAACATCTTGAATATCGCAGTGGGACTGCTATAGCTAGGAATGAAGTATATAAAACCTAGAAAAAAAGAAACCTTTGGCAACTTAAAAAATTCTTAATTAAAATAGTTTAACAAGTAACAAGTTTATTATTAATAATAATGATAATAATAATAATAATAATAATAATAATAATAATAATAATAATAATAATTGCGCTATTGATAATGGATGGATGTCCTATCTCCACAGCAGGCATCATTGCCATCTCACAGCTCCTGAGCTCAGGTGATCGTCTGTGTGGAATTGCCCTGCATTTTCTTCTGTGTGGAATTTTCCTGCATGTTCTCCCCCCGCATCCATGTGAGGTTTCCTCTGGCTTCTTTAGTTTCCTCTTCAGTTTGCCAACCATGCAATTAGGTGGATTGGATTTGCTAACAAAATTTACCCTAGGTGTGAATGAGTGTATGAATGTTTAAGGCACAAATATAACTACCCTGGTATTATCCCTTCCAATATGCCAGGGGGAAATCCTTGTATTGTTTTCAGCCACTTTCATATTGTAGCAGAATGGTTGTGTTGTATTTCTGTCTAATCTACTCAGATTGTATGGCTCTGCTTTCTTAATCACATGCAAATCACCATCCAACTATCATACGAGGGCTTTCTATTCAAAGGCAGGTTGTGTTGTCTGAGCTGAAGCTACTTCTGGGTTTGTAGACCCATTCATAGTGAATTCTCTCCCTTGGAAGCTGCTGTCTCGCAGAGCGCTATTGGCATGTTCATGCATTTTCTTGGGACGTAATTGTATCGTGTTGTATGCAGTTTTGATTTGGATCTCAAGTTTTGTTTTAGGTCATTTCTAGTAGTATCAGGATAGGGACAAAAGGTTCTCCATGAAATACTTGAATTCTTCCCTCCAGGTAAGGTAAGAGTTCAGGGAGGCCAGGCTTGTGGTATCCCAGGTGGTGTGGTGAACCTAGCAGCAGCAACATGCTCAGTATTCAGTTACTACTGTCCTGTTTGAAGCCCCAGACTATGGATTACCTGCTGGACTACTGGCTTCCCCTACATTAATTATGGTTTATTAGTGGGGTTTATTTAATTTATTTAGTTTCTAATTCGCTAATTACGTGCTTTGCCACTTCACACAATTGTTATTGCTTGTATTGTGTTTCTCTTGTTCTTGTTATTTATTTTTTCTTTCACCATCTTGGTTCCTCTTGTTCATTTCATTCTCCTCTTCCTCTTTCAGGTTTTTAAACTTTCACTTCTTGATAACCTCTTTCAACTTCTTGCAGAAATCATGGGAATCTTTCAGGTGCAGTTTACCTTTCAGTTTCTGTTTAAAGCCCTGAAACAAGACAGGAACAGTATTACGTTTAATCTGACTAATGTCCCGTTGTGAGTTCATCACGCTAGAAGCATCTTGAATATTGCAGTGGAACTACAGCTGGAAATTATATATGAAGCACCTATTGAAGAAGAAACCCTTGACAAGCTAACAAATATTTAATTAAAGTTAGTTTAACAGCTAACAAACCCAATAAAAGTAATAATGAATAATAATAATGTTTTCTTCAAAATAAGGGTGCATTTATTGGTTTTCATTTAAAGATGATGAAAGTAAATCTAAATGAAAATAAAAAAAGTCTTTAGTTTTCCTAAATAGATCATCTTCATTTTTGCCTTAACTACAGTAACACAGATTTAGCTGAGACTGTACAATCTGGATGTACCTACTGAACATTAGTTGCAGAGCCAAGTAACAACATTTTGCTGAAACAGCAGACACCTTTTAGAAAAGAACAACATTTCCAAGAATTAGTTATGAAATATGTTCTCTGGTAGTTGTTTTAAAAGTTTTTCTTTCTTCTGCTTTACTAATCCATTTTTGTACTTTGGAGCATTTGGGCAGTATAAATTGATATCCAGTCATAAAACCTTTATTATTACATTGCCTTGATCAATGTTGCTTTTTTGTGCATGATTATCATTCTGTAATAAAATCTCAGTTTTGAGCCTTTCCATAAATGATAAGTAAACGTTTCCTTATATATATTAAAAAAACATAACAAAGATTACACACATTATTAAAATCAATTTTTGTGAAGCTTCTGCTGTACAAGTCCCTGTTTATGTTGTTACTCTAGAACTGATAGAATGTTAGAAATTAAATATTAATTAAACATTAAATATAATTTTATGATTTGTAGCTGCACTACGGTCAGAGCTGCTGTTATAGAAAATTAATCAACACCGTAATCAAGTCCTGACCAATCAGAAGTAAGAATCGAATATAGCATTCATAAATTTCCACTTCAGTTTTGTTAGCCTTCATCCCCTGGTTTTCCTTCTTAAACCTGAACTACGTGGCTTTTAAGTGGCACCACAGTTTCTTCACTACTGAGACAAAGCAAATATTTAATACAGCCAACTTATGCAAGTAAGTTTCTACAGTAGTGAGAACAGGCTGTTATAAGAGTCCATGATTGTCCTCCAATCCTTCTCTCTGCATCGCTGGATGTAGATGTCCTGCAGGTCTGTCAGATGGTCATCATTGTGGTCCAGACTGGTTGTGTTTCCAAAAAAAAAGTGACGTTGCCTGTTAAGATGTTTTCAGTTTTGCTCCTGCTGAAGGAGGAAAGGAAGTGAGAGGGCAGTCTGAACTTCCTCAGTCTGTGGACAAAGTAAAAGATACCGCAGACCAAGACATGTCCTCTGAGAACTTAACTCCTAAGTGTTGGACTCTCTGTTCAGGGTCCTTCATCTTGCCAGTGTTCAGGGACAGTTTGTTGAGCAGACACCACCGTGTGAGAGTTTTAACCTCCTTAGGCTGTATGTTAAATGCTATAGTTGATATATGTAGACTGTGTGTGAAATGCTTTTGCATCATTGGTAGTTTTTCTGGTTTCTGTGTCTGACCATTTTTTGTTTATTTGTTTGTGTGGTGATTTTATTTCAATAGAAAACGTCAAAATTCTCCCCAAAATATCATTTATATAGCACCTTTATCTGAAAGAACTAAGACTAATAGGAAATTAATCTTCCTAGAGATTGGTGTATTGAAAGTTTTAATCTCATAAGCTCTGCCATAATTTGTAATTTGTAATGACAAAATCACACCGATCAGTTTTTAGTCTGTACTTTTCATTCATCCACATGTATATCTGTCTCTCCATCTTTCTATCTGTCTGTCTGTCTCGCTGAGCTGCCTTGTACTGGTCATCACACCCTGGATTAAACTATATTTTTAAGTCTAGTTTTTTTCATGGATGAGACAAGGATAAGGATAAGATAAGGAATAAGGATTAAACACACATCACACACTGTACATTTTGTTAATAATATATGAGGAGATTATTAGGCTACAAAAGAAGCTAAAACCAGTAAATGCATGATTCAGACAAGCTGAAACATTAACTGAATCATATTACAGTGATACATACAGTATAATAATCATGACTAAATCCCACCTCGATGCACACTTATTCAACCTTTAAGCTACCGATTCATTTTACATTCAGTATTTCTGTTTTTAAAATCATGACATTATTACAAGATGAAAGTCAACACATCATTATGAATAAAAGTGGATTTGTATCTAAAAGAAATTCAAAACCAAACCAGAAAATTTAAAAGGCTTGAATAAAACTTAATCTAAAGTGACTGTACTAGATCTTCTCCTCCTTGAACTCAGTGGTAATGGAGTTGCCCTGCTCGCACCTGTACTCTCCATACTCGACCTTAGAGTGAAAGCCGGTGGAGATGGTCAGCTTGACCGGGACTGTAACGGTCACCTCCTTTCTCAACACGTTCATTGTTAGCTTGGTGTGAGGAGGAATGTTGGCTGGCAAGGAGACTTTGACGCTTTCATTCGTGGTTCTGGTGTTGCTGCTGCCCTTCTCCACAGTAAAGGTGTTACTGACATTAAAGGTTTTCTCTCCTGTAAAACCAGGCACTGTTACTTCAATTTTGGCTCCCAAACTAATCTGTGTAGAATTGCTAAAGTTGAAACTCTCAGTGACAGATCCTGAATACTCTCGATGCAGCTCAGTGTTGAAAGTTTGTTTATTTGATCCAAAGTTCACACCAGTGATGGAGTCGATGATAACTGTTTTTATGTTTTCTTTCTTTTTATTCCATTCAACTTCAGCTTTAATGGTGGGTTTACCTGCTTTAAGAGGACGCACGTGGGACAGACGGTTGTCGAACCACTCGTACTTAGGCACATCACGACTAGCTCTGGCTACACGCATATATCCTCCTCTGTTCTTAAACTGGTACAGAACCCAGGCTCCTCTCTGCACCTTGTGAGAAGATGTTGTATTATCAAAATCACCATGAAGCAAGCTGGTCTCACAGTTGAGGACGAGGCTTCGGCCCTGGTAGTTGGGATCCTCATACAGTGTGATCTGAGGATCATCCAGATCTTCTGTCACCAGCTCAAGTGAAGAAATGTCATTATAGTAGTACACGCTGTCATAATCTCCTTCCTCATAGACAGTCGGTTCACCAGCGTAATTTGCCTCTGTGTACGCCACCCATGGATTCCCGATGACCTTCAGAGAGCAGATGCAGTTATCAAAACTCAGCTTACTTAAACTGGGGATGTCAGAGGTGAACTCTCTGCTGAGGCCCTGGAAGTTATAATTGTCATAGACGGTGATCTTGTTCATGGCTGAAGGAGTTTGCAGTCAGTTTGAAGGCAGAGATTCACCTGAAGAGTCTGAGAATGAGACTGAGACTCTGTAAAGAGGGAAGAGTTTCTCTGATTATATAGCTGCTCCAAGTGGGGTAGAGGTAAAGGATTGGCTTTCTATTGTTTAGCAAGAACAGCAATAACAATGTGCAAATACTTCAGATGGGTGTGAAAGGCAGTTGTACAAAGTATAAATATGTGCAAAGCATTCAAAAACCAAACTAAAGAAGAAAAAAGCAGGTAGTACAAATGACAGAGGACATTAAGTTTTGTTAAAAACATTTTGTATTATTGAGATTCTGAATGATATAAACTTGTAGGCTAGGCTGATTTTACTTGCAGGATTGCCTGGAATGTGAAACAGCTGGTTAACCTTCGTCACTGCCTGTAGGGGTGGAGAGTAACGAAGTACATTTACTTGAGTACTGTATTTAAGTACATTTTTAGAGTATCTGTACTTTGAGTATTACCTTTTGTTTTGGAAACTTGTGACTTTTACTCCACTACATTTAAAAGACAAATCGTACACTTTTGACTCCACTACACGTCTGTGAAGGTTCCTGAGACTCGCTGCTGGGAAGTTCTTTTCTTTTCTTTTCTAAGATGTGGTACATCAGAAAACCAATCACAGTGATCTACTCATTCGCAATTCAACCTCAGAAAGCATGAAGAGCTATGTAAATATTTGTTTCATTCCAGATGAACGTTTTAAACAAACTTGTCTGTGCTTATAGTAGTTGCAGCTTTTATGTTAGGGTTGGACTGTGGTGGACTGGCGACCTGCCCAGGGTGTACCTCGCCTCTCGCCCGAAGATTCTGGGATTGGCTCCAGCTTCCCCGTGACCCAGATGGATAAAGCGCTATAGATAATGGATGGATGGATGTTAGGGTTGGATTCATGTAGGACCTGGCCTCAATAAGACAGGGGGGTATCAAACACAATGAGCACAATAAAAAAAAGAAGGTATTTATCCGAAATAGATTATTACATTCATTTTACTGAAACAGCAGACACCTTTTAGAAAAGAACATTTCTAAGAATTAGTCATGAAATATGTTCTCTGGTAGTTGTTTTAAAAGTTTTTCTTTCTTCTGCTTTACTGATCCATTTTTGTACTTTGGAGCATTTGGGCAGTATAAATTGATATCCAGTCATAAAACCTTTATTATTACATTGTCTTGATCAATGATGCTTTTTTTGTGCATGATTATCATTCTGTAATAAAATCTCAGTTTTGAGTCTTTCCATAAATGATAAGTAAACGTTTCCTTATAAAAAAAAAAAACATACACACATTTTTAAAATCCATCTTTGTGAAGCTTCTGCTGTACAAGTCCCAGATTATGTTGTTACTCTGTAGCTGCACTACTGTCAGAGCTGCTTTTATAGAAAAATAATCAACATCAACATCTTAATCAATTCTGACCAATCGGCTTTAAAAACAGAACATCATGGTATATTTACATCAGCCAAGGCCAAACTCTGTACTGAGTGTAGTGATACAGAAGACCGCACACTAATGCTTTTAACGATGAGTTAAAGATTCATCTCCGCTGTACGAGGTTTCAGAGATCGGGGTTAAGTTTCTGTTCAGTGGCGTTAAAGGCAGGTTTTTACCGTTACAGTCTGTGTTATTGGTAAGATCTTCAGAGGCCGAGATGGAGATCCGTTGTAGAAAAACGGAAGCACTCTCTCAGTAAAAGTGTGTGTTATAGCGTGCAAGCGTGTATTGGCTAACAGATCAGTAAACGTCACTTTCCCCTTGTTCCAGTCCAGATGCACTCTGATCCTCTGCGGTTTGTCTTTGGCTCTGAACATGTCACCTGCCTGTCCGGGGCACAGCGTGTGGTAGCTTCCTTTATTGTAGCTCAGACTGCACACTGCTTTACAGAAGGAATTCTTCTTTCTCTGAGCAGACTCTCTAATCACACCCAGCTCCCAGATACTGCTGTCCCCAAGCTCGACGTCCCAGCAGTGCGACCCTGAGATAAAGCCCTCACAGCCCAGGACACATGTAACACTGTCGAATCTCTCTGGATTATCAGGAAGCAGTAATTCCTGTTTTCCGTGTTCCACAGTAGTGAGATCGTCAGACACATGGAGCTGTGAATGCGCAGTGTTGGGGTCCAGAGTCACAGAAGCTGGGACGAGAAAACAGAATAAAACACATGCTTGATTTTGGTGCAAGTTATTCTCTTTAGCTGACTTTGAGCACGAAATTAAACCAAAATAAAATGTTACTAAGGAACATGAAGGAAGAACAAATGCAGGGCTGTAGAAATTAAAGAAAATCCCAGAAGCAAGGGAGAACAAACAGACTTTTAGCTGGAAAAACAAATAGATGGAAAAAACCTTACAGGATGAAATAGATATTTGGTGTTTTTTTAGCTGTGTGTCAGGTGACCGCAAGGCAATAGTTCACTGTGAACACTTCTTAATAATAAGCAGATCTTCTGTATATTTTTTCTTACACACCATACAGTCAACAGTTCAGCTTTCTTGTTTTCTATTGGCTCCCAATTCATAGGTCAGAGTTCACTAAGATAAAGTCAAGGTGAAGTGAAAGCACATTTGTCACATGTTTCTGTGTCATTCTGTGTCATCAGCTTTTTTCTAACTACCAAGACAGTAACACGATTTCAGGTGTCCCGAGTCCCGTATCGCCCTGGTGAGGCATCAGGAATCATAAATGCTCCGACTAATCCATAAATGTTAGTCTGTCTGTACGAGAGGTTTATTATATAGGAAATACATTTGCAAAGTCCTAGTCGTTATCATACTGAAATAACTAACTAAGGAAGTCGGTATTAACAAAAACAGAAACAAAAACACTTACTGTACTGGATGACCGCCTGCATTCTCTCCCAGACTCTGAACTTCAGGTTAGAAATGTGTTCAGAAATGTTGATCAGCATATTTGTCTCATTCTCTGGATGCTTTGTTGTGCATTGAGCTCTGAGAATATAAGAGAATATACGAGTAATACATTTCTGTATCATTCTGTTCATAATGGCGTAAAGAGATATTGTTCAGTATCTATCTATCTGCCTGCCTGTCTGTCTGCCTGTCTGTCTGTCTGTCATGGAAAACTTCAACTAAATGTAAGCATGATTGTATTGATATAAAATAATTATCCCTATTATAGAAAACAAAACCCAAAGATATACTTACTGTTTCACTGTGGACTCGACGTCCTAAGGAGGAAATAAAGACAGCTGCTGATTATCACAGCAAAAATTCAAATAAACATGCATTTTTGTAAGTGTTTTGTTTATCGCTGATTTCTTTTGCAGAAATATCTCAGAACACAAAATTGTAACTGAATGAAATTAAAAATATGATTAATTAAATGATATAAGGAGGAACATGAAAATGAACCTTACAGAAACCACATAACTCTGTTAACCCATGTTCAGAGAAAAGAAACTCTACTAGAAATTTAACAACGTATACAATTACTACTGTAATATAAAAATGGTAGTATTTAGTAATAGCCTAAGGAATAAAACACAACTGCTTTATAGGAAAATAATCAACGGCGAGGTGGTGTGATGAGGCGGTGTTACTGCTACCGTTGTGAAGGTGATTATTTTCCTGTAAGAGCATGTCCTGAAGTTTTTATTCTCTATATATCCTAGCAGTTTGCCAATAAATGCACAATTTATTTATTAACAAATGACACATTATACTTTTTATCCATTCATAGTCACATTTAATGTTGTGCAGGAGTGGACAGTAATGATTCTGTTAAACAGGCCCTAGGTTTACTCAAAATTGGAATACATGTTTTAAATGTTTATACATTTAATACCAATCTGGGTTAACCTAGGGCCTGTTTAACAGAATTTATACACTTTTTCTTTTCTAGAGGAAGTGAGGATGCCTTACTTACTACTTACTTACTTTGCTTGCTTGCTATTTTTTAAAAAGCGAGTACTTTTACTTGTCCTGGAGTAATATTTGACCAGGAGTGCCAATACTTTCACTCAAGTCATGGGGTTGAGTACTTTGTCCACCTCTGATGCTGTGGAATATCTGTGAAGCTGGTTAGTGGAAGGGAACAGCCTGCTCGTCCTTGTGCCTCCACTAGAGGGAGGCAGAGAGCAGCCAGTAACGTCACTAGACTGGATTCTGCCAACAGAGGGAGCCAGAGAGCCTTCATTACCAGCTCATCTGGTAATTCTGATCATTTTTTATGACATGGCTTCTCTAGCCAACTCTTGAGCTGCCTAAGCTCTCAGTGTAACTGTTTATTTAAAAAAAAGAAAAAATAAGTCCCATATTTTTAGTCGCTCTTTGGTCCGTTGTCTTACCCTGCACAGGTACCCCATCTTTGTGAGTGAGTCACTGGGTTAAGTTTTCATCTGTGCTTCGAAATATGGTCCTAGTTCCAAATTCAATAAACAAATGTGCATCAATATTTCGAGAAGTTCTAGCTAGTTTACAAGGGAACAAATTAGAAGCTTTTTAGATCGCTAACTCTTAATCTCTTACATTTTGAGTTTACATCTAAGAAGTAAGGCCTCATTTTTAGAAATAAAGAACATATTATATCCCTGAGACCCAGGAAGCTTCAGAAAAGTGCTTAAAAAAACCCCAAAAACAATAAATAAAAAACCCCCACAGGGTGCTACCATGAACTTCCCTGCAGGTTGTAATTGTTCTGATATCGTTATCTCATTTATACTAGTTTACCAAGTGAGTGTAAGTGTGTAAATCAGAGACTGCTGTTGTCAAGACCATGATCAAGAATAAAGTCAAGATGGAGCCCAAATAAAAATGAGACAGGAAATCAAGATGGAGACTGCAAACCATCACTTTGAGGCAAACTATTAGGAGTTAATTTGTGGATTGCGTCAGTGAGTAGACTGCTTTTATAAACTCTCATTCGAGACCAAGACCTTATTTATCTTCACCAATATCCATGACAAAGAAAAGTCAAGGTCAATACAGAAAAGGTGTCAGGTCTGTTCTACAGCCCTGTGAGAGACCGAGCCAAGATCCTGACCTGTAAGAGAGCTACATCCTCGTTGTCCATGTCCTTCTCTGTTTTTCTGATTATGTCTTGAAGACGTGCTATTTCATGATTCGTCTCTTCTATCTTCCTCTCTATCATCTGACTCTTTTGCTCCTCTTCCTGCTTCAGTGCGGCTATCCTTGCTGCTTCTTCATCTCTTAGAAACTGATGAAGCTTCTCAAACTCCTTCTTTATCTGTCTTTCTGTGCACTGCGCCTGACTCTGGAACAGAACAGATGTTTGGCTGATGTGTAAAAGTCCTTTCTGTGTTATATCAAAATTGTATCTCTATGAATTTATATCAATTTCTTATAGCTAGGTTTGTGTGAAATTCTGAAAAAGACTAGATTAAAATTCCTGTGAATTCTGTAACACTTTCCCTTAACTAACGTTTATATATCGTTCATGTTAACTAATGTTTAAATGTTAACAAAATCCACCTGCACTGACTCTGCATTCAGCCCATGACTGTACATAAATGAGCAGAAATTACATTAAAATCGAAGTGTTAAGAATTTACTCAACTCCAAGTGTCAATATTAAAACTTTTTCAGCCTGTTGCTCGTTATGGACAATTTATCCACTCATAGTAACTACACGTGCAACACAATACCTGTTTCTGTATCTATAACAGTGTTAATGTTGCCCTATGTCTAAATACACCTTTTAATCAATTTGAATTTGAATGCACATTATGTAAAGGTAATTAAAAGCAACTTACATTAATGTGTGAAACTGCCATGTTGTAATTTTGTTTAACAGTTTCCAAGGCGATCCGACTCTTTTGCAGAGGCTCCAGAGCAGTCCGGAGATCTTTCTGGAAACATTTTATCACGAACATTATATTTGAAAGAACATTTTAATATGGAAACATTATTCAAAATAATGTTTTATTATTCCTATTTGAGAACTTCTCATGCTGTCAGAACAATCCAGTTGCTTTCATATAACAATCACTGTACACATTATCATGAATTACTGCACTTTACACTTAATTAGCCTCATGATTACCTTTTTGCATGTACGGACTTTGCTCTTAGGTTACGCTGAGGGCACACATGCAAAGGACAATAAACACAGAATAAAACGTCTCGTGTCGTGCTGTTAGTAGAGAATAATTAATGACAGAGCGGTGTGACGAAGCACGGTTACTCTTCCTGCTCTGAAGCTGATTGATTTCCTGTATCAGCATGTCCAGAATGGTTTTATGCTTCTACAGCAAGGTGAAGGGAATATTTAAAAAAAAAGAAGTGCATTTGCTCATTTTTTACTCATTTGCTTATGTCACCGTTCAAGGCTCATTTGAATACTAGATTCTGATTGGTCAATTATGGCATTCCATTATTCCATTTCTGTTGGTAACAGATCGTTGCTAAGTATAGCAGACCTTTGCTATGCGCTACGTCATTAGCGAAAGCAAGAAAATAATTTTAAAATCAATAATCTGTGTCAAAGTATCGATTTCTTTAGTATGTAGCTGTGTAATAGTATTAATAATAATAATAATCATCATTATTATGGTCATTCGTGCAACATAAACACCTTCAGACTGATGTAAGGCTCCTCTGCTTTGGGTACAAAGCTGTACATTTTACTTTACTTAAACAGTAGTTCCCTCACCATGAACTGTAATTAAACCAGTAATTCAAATCAATGTGGTATCATGTGAATTATTCTGCATTGGTCTGAAATAATTCAGACTAACTGGAAGCAAAAACGGCAGAATAAAAGCCAAACCTTAACGTCAGAGAGAACTTCATCTATAGGGCAGAACCCGTGATTTTTGTGTCTCTTTGAGGTCTGACACACCACACACACAGGCTGCTGATCGTCCAGACAGAAGAGTTTGAGTTTCTCGCTGTGCAGCTTGCAGAGGCCCTCGGACGTCACCGATGCCCTGTGATGACGAGCCTCTGAGAACGATTCACACAGCTTCTTTAGCGCCAGGTTCAGAGGAGGCTCCAGCTTCGAGGATTTTCTCCTACAGACCGGACATTCTAGAGATACTTTGGCTTCCCAGAACCGCTGCAGACACGTTTTACACACGCTATGACTACATGAGAGCAGAACAGGATCGGTGAAAACGTCCCAGCAAACGGGACATAAAAAGTCTTTTTCTGAAAACTGGCTTGCTGCAGCCATTTCCTCAAACGGCCGCTGTGTTCCGCCTCACTGTAACTCCAAACCGTCTGCCAAACTTCACTGTCACCTTTAATGATCCGAGCAGCTCTACAACAAACTGTCTCTGGAATCACTCTTGTATTCCATTGGATCCCATTTAGGAGTTTAGAAATAAGACATATTTAAAACAAAACAAAAAACCAACCTGCAGTTGTGGAGTATGTTTGTGGTGTTCGTGTCTGTCAGCAGACTTTATTCCCACTTAATCAGGTCAAAGGTTAATTTACAGGTCATAAACTAAAAAGTCGAGTCATACATACGTAACTGCTTTCTCCACCAGAGGGACTCTGGTGGGTGCATAAATAACTAAATGCGCAGATACAAGCGTCCATCATGCAGTGCTGTGCACAAGTATTCACCCCCTTGAACATTTCCACATTTTATAGAGGATCTGGAACTGAAATGAACAGAATTAGGATTATATGCCTTACTTTTACACGAAATAGCATATTATATTGAAGTGAGTGAAAAGGTTCAAAATTTATTCATGATAAAAAGTAATTAAACATGTGAATTTATATGTTTTCACCTCCATCACTGTGATACCCGTTCATCATGACTGGTGCCATTAGATGTCACATAATTAGTTGAGCTGTGTGCAGGCATCATGAATTCTGGAAGAACCCATAGTTTGTTTGGGAACATACTTAAACCTACTGCACCATGATGACTGACAAGCTATGAAAATAAATCTGGGACAAAATTCAGGAAAAGTATCAATCAGGGATTGATTATGGAAAAAAATATCCCAGATTTTGAACAAAAAAAATGGCACAACCATGACTCTGTCTGGAGGAGGCCATCCACCAGAAGACAGTGGAAGAGAGGATTGGACCAAAAAGTTAACGAGGGGCCAAGTGTAACTCTGACGGAGCGCGAGAGATCCAAAGATCAGATGACAAAAGCTATTCACAGGATCCACATAATGTAGACAGAGTCGTGTGAAAATCCATTTGGAGTTTACCAAAAGACATGTTGCAGCCGGAGCGAACATGTGGGACGATTCTCGGGTCTGAAGCAACCACAAGTGAACGTTGTTTCCTGTTACAAAGCACTACGATTGGCAGAAAGTCAACACTGATCATCACACTGTGAAGCATGGTGGTGGTAGCATTGTGTCTCTTCATTGCTTCTCAGACTAATCTCATCTTAATTGTCCAGGTGTTGTAATAATAATAATAATAATAATAATAATAATAATAATAATAGTTTTTTACTTAAAAAGTGCCTTTACTCTAGCTGAGCTCAAGAATCTCATGATTGCAATGATGGATACAAACTTTTTTTTTGTTCATTATGGTTAATCGTGCATTACAAAAGCAATGTTACTTGGAACATTTCAAGACCTTTGCTCCAACTCTCTCAGAGCACATGGCACATTATCTCTCCACATTTACCCTTTTTTATCTTTAATCTTGCCCACAGACTGCTGTGGGAAAGTGGCACTGCGTTTATCTGAAACTTAATCCCAGTAAACAACTCAAAGCCACAACTTAGAGGTGACAAGGGTATCTCAGGCTTTAGAAAAGCTATGAGGCATGAGATGGACATATTGGCAGTGTGTGCCACAGTTACCGTCAGGCCACATTTGTCATTGCCATAACCGAGCCTCATTTTCCTGAACGCTAACCATCTGAACTGGAATGGTCCATCATCTCACAACCAGTGACAGCCTGATTTAGTCTGTAGGAAGCTCAGACTCTTTCTCTCTGTGTGTGTGTGTGTGTGTGTGTGTGTGTGTGTGTGTTGATACTGTATGAAAGTAGAAACCTCCCGCTTGCATAATGTTTTGGTTTCATGCCACAGTATCTCAGTCCCTCGGCCAAGTTTCCTGAGAACCTTTCAGGCAAATTTTCTTAAAAATCGCGTGCGTCTTATTTATATCTGTGTTTTTATCACATTATCTGTCCATCCTGAAAACAATCATATTACTATTAACATATTATTCATATTATTTCTAGTCTATGATTAATAATGTATTGCACTTCCATTATTTGATATGCCTTGCACCTCGTGTTTATGTTGGCCTTTACTGGTACTAATGTTGCACCACACAGTACTATAATAAGCTCACAGTCGTCTAAAATAATCTTTACAAGATACAAAAGCCTATATTGTGTATAATACTGGAACTGTCCAGGAAAAAAACCCAAAGTATTTTCTTGTGCAGTTGGCTGGAACGATAAAACACTTCCTGAAGCTATCGATATAAAATACGAACATTTAAAAGGGAAATTGTGACATCACATTTACCTTTTATTTATCTTTCATGAAAACACAACCAGCTATTCAGGGAAATTCATCACAGAGCTTCATTTTACTGGTAGACAACCAATGGATATTAAAATGGCTCATCAGATTCCTGTAGCGTTATCATTGTTAATTCTTTGTTAAACAGATAAATGAGAGATTAGCAAGAAAAGATCAGTAGACGAGGATGGAGAAGAACAGAGGGATGAACATGAGGAGGAAACTCAGTATGAAGCTCTCAGCAGCATTACACAGGTCCCCCTGACAACACTTCACCGCTGTACCTAATCCCATCATTTCCTGGACTGCAGCCAAGTCACAAACACTTTTGGTTGCACATCCTTCCATAGATATTGTAACTCCAAATGCACTAACTGAGAGAGAGAGAGAGAGCGAGAGAGAAAGAGAGAGAGATTTGCTTCATTAACAACTGTTTATCGCTGCTATAACATAAGTAACAACAGGAAGTAACTTGTTTCACATGAAACGTAACTATAAACTTTTGGTATAAATTGGTATTTCATTCTGTACTTGAGAGAATATTATAAATCTAGATTAGTGTCTGTGTGTGTGTGTGTGTGTGTGTGTATTTCGTGTAAGTTGTACCTGTCATATTAATGCAGTGATCTTCATTTCCTATACAATCCACAGTTTCTGTGAGAAAACAGCATGAATATGTATTAGCTACCAATCTGGGGAGATCCGAGGAGCCCACGCCATGTTTGTGAGAAATACGTACATATATGTGCATTCAGGTTTATTGTCATGACTGTCTGGACATTAAGAATGTGTGTAATTTTCACCTAATGTCCTGATGCAGTGGCCTCCCTGACAATCCACGCTACAGTTCCCTCCAGCGCAGGTGTAACACTTCTGTCCATTGGCAGTCTGATTGGTTAGAGCTGGACACGCAGGCCAACAAATAGATCAACAAGCCGTGTTATTCCTGAGATCTTTATATGGAACTGAAACGTACCTGATTTTCCTGACTGCAGAACATTGTTTACATTTTATAAATGATGCATTTGACAGTATTAATCGCTGTTGTCTTGTAGAGATTAGCACGCTCGTCTGAGCCGTGTTAATGATTTTGGTTCTTCGATTGTCCCTGTGTGAAAACTCTTTAAATGTTCTATGTACGACAGTGAGTTCCTATCAGAAGTGGTTCTAACTGGACTTTAATTATGCCTTAATGATCTCCTAATGAACATTTGTTGTTGTTTTGTTAAAAGCTGGATTGTGATTGGTCAGAAGGTGTTGATTAATGTTCTACAACAGCAACTCAAAGTTAAAACAACAACAACAACAGCAAAATAAAATCAGGTTTTCCTCCTGTTGAACGCTCTTGGTTCTACCTGGCAGGGTTTCGTTGTTGCAGAGGTCAGCCGTGCAGCACTTCGTATTGATGCTAGCTGTTAGCTGATTCGTCACACGTACGCTCCCGTTGATGCACTCTGCAGCGCTCATGCAAGACTTCACGCTCATGTTCGAAAACCTACCATCTGCAGAAGACATTTAAATAATGATTCTCATGCAGATTCTAGAGACGTGTACTGGATGTTTCTTTCTCATGAGTTCTTCTTACTTGCGCTTATGGTGGTGGTGATGCTGCCGCACTGATCTGGACAATACGTCACCGTGTTTTCACAACTTCCTGGTAGACACTGGTAACACTGCAGTGCCAGCGCTAGGGGATAATGACAAGCCAAGACAGAAACCCAAACACACTGCGGTTATAACTGCCAGTCACGACAGAGGAGATTAGTGTTAAACATTCTGCAGGAGTGAATCTTAAATGCTGATTCTTCAACATTCCTCATTGTTCATTTGATATTAAAGAATGATTCATATTTATTTGCATATATTACATTAATAATATTTGTTTAAAAATTATTTTGTGAGTCCACGCTATGGTCAGGTGTCCACAAACTTTTGGCTGTATAGTGTAATAACTTGTTTCACAGACATTCCACAACATTAAGTGTAACTAGAAATGGATAAAAAAAAGTGTTTCACATGAAAAACATAATTAAAAATGTTAATTATTGGTAAGTTACAGTGGTGTAAAAGTAATAAAACACTTTCATTCAGTCTCAGAAGATCACACCACTCTGTCATTGATTATTTACTCATAATAGCATGCAACGGCGGTGAACACACACCGAACGTCTGATTTCTGAACCATAAGCAATGATTTCATTTCATTTAATTAAACTGTGATTAATCTATGATCTATGAACCTGGATTTATCACGGTTTCAGTAAAAGCTCGATTAAATATCAGCATTTAAACAATGAAGTGAGCGTGTACCTGTAGAGAACAGCAGACAGCTGAGGAGCAGTGTGACCTGCAGCTCCATGGCTGAAGGAGTTATGAAGGTGAGGAAGTGATGGAGGGAGCAGATTAGATTCGATATAAACATGTAGAAGAAGGCGTGGTTTCCTCCTTCACTGTTAAACGTCTGTAGCCATGTTAACTTCGTCAGCTTTTGCCTTCAACTCCTCGTGTTATTAATGCTGAAAACTCATTTTCCTCAAATCAACCCATTTGCTTTCCATAAATAAACAAACAAACAAACAAACAAACAAATAAATAAATAGATTTTTGTGTCCTAAATGGCAAAATATGCGAGAAGTTGGGTAAATACCCTTTTTTTTTTTTTTTTAAAATAACGAACATTAAACTTGCACAATTTTTGTTGTACTTTTTCATTTTGTCTTTAAATGAGCAGAACAGTATTTCAGCTTTGTAAAAAGAAATATTAATATTATTTTTTTTATAGTCTATTTTCTCTAAACAGCAATGATGGACACAATAAGTTTTTTTTTAAATATATATTTAATGTTAAACTTCAGACTTTTTAATATTTGTATTTCTCTGTAAACAGGATTAATGGCATTTTTTAAATCTTCATTATAGTCCTTTTTTCTTTTTAAGTTTTGGTAAAGTTGGTTGAGTTTATATATATATATATATATATATATATATATAACATTTACCAATTGACATTTATCATATTCAAGTAAGTGTTTAAAAATGTTTAAAATACAACTTTTATTGCTAAAAATACAAATGGACACAGCTGAATTGTGTAGATAAACTGTATATATTTTAATCTATAGCAATTAAACTTATGCACAAACCTGTGCCACTGAATGTGCTTAATGGTGTTCAAATTTTTAAATATATATATTATTATTTTTTCACATATGTGTTAGGTGAGAGACATGTAGATGTAGATATAACATTTTTTTAAAAAGATATTTTGTCTTAATGCCAAAGGACACAATGGGTTTGGTTCCATACTTTATATTTCCATTTATTTTAAGGTTTAGCTTCATGTCAACACAATTTGTTCATTGTCTCTCTAAATATTAAAGGTTCACTATGTAGGATTCACCCACCTGAACGCTCCCTTACGCTCATTCTATGCTTACAAACACACAACGATACGTAGTTACAGGTAATTATACACTAATTAAAACATATTTATGAAATCCATGAGTATATTATGGAATATATTCTCAGTTTATACTAATAAATCTGTTCAAAAACCTACATAGTGGACCTTTAATTCAAACTTTATGGTGTGTCGGTCATCAACCACCTGACTCTTTATCTGCCTATTTATTTACTCATTCCTGTACATAGCTTTTCCTGTGTTGATGGATGAGTTTTCATGTGTTCAACCTCAAATAAAAATAAATGCATTTCTTTAAGGATGACACTTTGTTTAAAATATTCCTTATGTTGGAATGCTCCCAGGTTCTTCCAGAGGATTTTCCTCACACAGATATTGACTTTTTATAACACACGTCTCTCATTTATATCCTTCATCTATGTGGAGTTTGAACATTGACAGTGTTTTTTTTTTTTTTATCTTAGAATCTTAATTACTTTAAGACTACTTAGAGTATTTTTTGCTTGTTTTTGTTTTTTTTTTGTTTTGTTTTGTTTACTCTATTAACTGTATTAATCACAACCGTGTCACAAGGCAAAGAAACCGCCGTGCTTGATTTTCCATCACGCTGAGCAGAGCTGATGATATCGCCGCCTCAAACGGCAAACAGTGTTTTGTTTGGACTGCTTTGTTTAAATAGTGCAAATTAAATGCCTGCAGCAGTGTTTGTGGTGTAGATCAGATACATCACACACACACACACACACACACACACACACGCCTTTATACAAATGAAGAGGTCATAATTTTATGATGGGAAATCATACCCTTTACCAAACCTTGCACAATCTTCACACATCAGTTGTACATATTTGTGTGTGTGTGTGTGTGTGTGTGTGTGTGTGTGTGTGTGTGTGTGTGTGTGTG
>JAQQZU010000015.1:20136014-20151588 GCA_030068025.1 Parauchenoglanis punctatus | reverse complement strand
CTGGCGACCTGCCCAGGGTGTACCCCGCCTCTCGCCCCAAGATGCTGGGATTGGCTCCAGCTTCCCTGCAACCCAGACGGATAAAGCGGTATAGATAACGGATGGATGGATTATTTCTTTTCTTCAGAGAGGTGGTGGTGCAGTTTTAACAATACATAAATACTTTTATTATCACTTTTATTTGATTTTTATCATTGCATTTGTGTTGTTTTGTAACATATATTTTGTATACTGGTAAACGGTTAACATTTAAAACAGGTTCACATTATTTCACATTATCATTTTGGATCCATGGCCTGGGATGTCTCCGGCTTGTTTTTGGGATATCGATCGCATCTAAAATGGCGACTCGTTACTTGGAGCAAAGAATTCTGGGACGCGTGAGCCGGCCCCTTGAGTATAACCCCGCGAGACCTTCTAACCAATCAGAATTGAGCATTAATCAGCTCTGTGTTATAAATGTATTTAGTTTGTTGTTACAATATAGCGTAGCTGTTGCTTTTGAAGTCAGTTAAAATCAATCGACATGGCACCAAAGAATAACTCCATTTTTAGGCATTTTCACCACTCTAACATTCAAATGACAAAAGCTGTGCTGTATAAATTAACACTGATTATTTCAGCAAGTCTGTTCCATAACGTGTAGCTCTTTCATAGTCGATCCTTTTTTAATTGTAGCAGGTTATTTTTGTTTTGGGAGGCGCTGGAGGTGCGGCGTATCTCCAACCAGACCTTCTGACTGTCTCGTTCTTAGCCTTGTCCTCACACGGAGCCAAAGCCACATGCTAAAGCACGTGTAATCCACATTTTGCTGCAGGATGATCGCCGTGACCGCCAGTCAGCTCTGGCATGTCTGCAACCCAATTAACAAAGCGTTACATCCTCCACACAGAAGCAAATACATTTCAGCAAAGGTGTTTACCTGCGTGTGTTTATTTATGCGTTCTGTACCTGGCAGGAAGTAACTACAGCGTAACATTTGAATACTTTATGAAGTATTAACCATAGATATCATCTCTGACTATTCATAGTATATATATATATATTAAAAAAAAGCAAACTTGTAGCAAAACTACAGCTTTCATTTGATACTCACAAAAGTGCTTTTTTATTTATAATTTGAAATATTATATAATCAATAAATAATGTATTGCTGTAAATCTTGGGTTACTTAGACAGGCAGACAGACAGACGGGACAGATAGATAGATAGATCCCTAAGAGAGAGAAAGAAAAAAGGGAAGGAAGGAAAACAAGGCGAGGACACGAAGACAGGAAATTTAACATTAAAAAAGAAATATAAAATGAGAAAAAAGACGACTGCGGTCGAAAAATGGTTATGGCCTTATGTAGCTCCGTGTTACTCAAGTTCATGAATGTACATATGATATGTTTATTTAATAAGCTTGTCATAAATCGAGCATTGTTTATCTATGTACATCTTTTATTTACGTGGAAATTCTACCTTTAACTTAAATACGCCGATCGTTGAATGGTTTTTTCAGTGTGTTTAAGCCATTCCTAAGAGAAGGAGGGAGAAAAAATATAAGGAACAAAAAGGAAGAAAGAAAAAACCCAGAAGAAATTAATAAAGGAGGAAAAAATATCAAAAGAAATGCCAATTTACCGAATTAGCAAACCATTACGCTCTCCATCCACAGTGAAGCACAAAAATACCTATTTAAATATGCATACAAGTAAACATTGCATATGAATACTTTATAAACTATTAAATACAAGTGTACAAAAACAAACCTAATATAGGAAAGTGGATTAGGGCTGTTAATAATATATGAGGAGTCGTTACATACTGTACGTATTTGATTACACACATTGTATTTGATTATACTTTGTATAACATCTTACAGCAAACCACAAAACGTGTGCTGCTTCTTCTTTCCTTTTTCCAAACATTATGCAAGCGTGTCTCCATGCATCGCATCCTCACATTCACTCGAGGTTAAGTGGCTTGCTCAAGGGCACGTTGTCTTAAAAAGGTGACTAATTTACTAATTTACAAACACCCCATTTATTGTGGAGCACTTAATGCGTGTGATGTGTTTAGCGTTTAGCATTAAGCAGTCGTTTTTAACCTGATGCCTCCACCGCTCCCGTGAGACGAGACATGCCGGGTGCAGAATTTTAAACACTGATTTAGCCGGGTGCTGAGCAGCCACAGATGATTGCCACAGATAGCAGCAGTTAGACACAGTCACGCGACGGAGGCAAATGGGATTGCTGAGGTCTTTTGCTGAGACATTCCCCAACCGAAATGTTTGCTTTTTTTTGCTATATCCATACATATAGCCATTTTTACAATGCCACTTGTGCTGAAAGTAGTGTTTTAAATTCCGAAAATGTGCCTCCTGAGTCTCGGGAAAGGTTAACTTGTGGTTAGGATGGCCTTATAGCTTTAATATGCACTTTAGTGGTAATTTGGGAATCACTGGGTCAAACATATCGGCTGTAACGACGTTCCTGGAGTGCGGAATTTCCTCCTCATCATTTTGGTATATAGCAGCTGAAATGATGTGTTTAAATGCAGAGCAGGTGGTCAGTGATAACCTCTACTTATCACCCCAGATAACACCACAATCTAGAATGAAATCTCTCGATGGGCTGCTCAACCTGTCAATCACCAGCGTCTCCCCCTCTCCATCTCTCCCTCTCTCTCCCTCTCTCCCTCGCTTTCTGTCTGTTCCTGTCTCTCTGTGTGTCTCTCTCTCCCTCTCTCTCCCTCTCTCCACTATTTATGTCTCGTCTGAACTTTTTAATTATTCATTATTCATTTTTTGTTTGTATTTTTTTCCAACCAAAATGCATGTTTAATAAAAGATGAGACAAATTGCGCGCTGTATAATTACCACATAAACAGCTGGTGTCGGTTCTTTAGAAGCAGAACTGTAATGAGCAGCAGGTGTGATTATATACATGATACAAATTCCCTGTAAAGAGGAATAAAACACTCCGTGTCATGCTGTTATGGGAAAATAATCAACGCCGAGGATGCGTGATGAAGCAGCATGACCGTTACCACACTGAAGCGGATCTTTATATTTAAATGACACATCATACTTTTTTTTCTTTTTTTTTACCAATTTATGTCTACATTTAGTGTTATGGCTATGTTATAACTTGCAGGAATGGAAACCTTCGAATATTGCTAAAGAAATTCTTTCGATTCAGTAAATCAGCTTTGCGAGCTGGGATGAAATGTATTGTTTGGGGAAAAAAACCAAAAGCAAAAAGAAAACTTCACGCACCTCTATAAAGGTCCATGTGAGAGTCACTTGATACTGAAAGTAAAAGCTGATCCGTTCGCTCTCGATTTCCTGATAATCTTCTCGTCTTTGCTTTCTGCAGTGATGTCAGCCAAGCTGAAGGAGAGCAAGAAGAACTGGTTCGGTTCCAGCGTGTACGTGGAGGTGAGCGTAGACGGCCAGTCCAAGAAGACGGAGAAGTGCAGCAACACGCACAGCCCCAAGTGGAAGCATCCTCTCACTGTGTGAGTGTGGGGACACGCGCGCGCACGCACACACGCACTTCATATTATAATTGCGTAACTTTTTATCACCATGTTCTGACACGATAAACTGAGGAAAAACACCAAACTGACCAGAAACGAATCACTGAATGATCCAAAAAGAATCATTGATTCATGAATTGAGGATGTTTTTATTTTTTTTTATTTTAATGCCAATAAAGTAAACTCCGCCGTCCTGAAACGTAGTTACAGCTTCGTCTCTGACACTGGAGACTCGTTCCGTAAACGTCTCCTTACAGAAAAACTTCACCATATCAAAGATGACACATTCGCTGTTACTATGGAAACGAGTGCATACGTATAACCCTACTGCTCTCAGAGCAGCTTTTCTAGAAAATGAATCCGCACCTTCCGACCAATCAGAATCCAGAATTCATGGTGTGATTGTTACTCAGACGCTTGTTGTTGTGTTTGCGTTGGTCTGCAGGACCGTGTCGCCCTTCAGCAAGCTGAACTTCCGCGTGTGGAGCCACCAGAAGCTGAAGTCCGACCTGCTCTTGGGCACGGCCACGCTCGACATCAGCGAGACGCTCAAGAGCAACGACATGAAGCGTGAGTGCCTCAAGGATGGTAAAAGCCGAACGCACGCAGTCGAGCGTATCGGCGTTATCTGCTCACACACTGTGATAAGAGTTACCCTGCCGATAACGAGAGAAACATTTTCTGTGTGTGTTTGCCCATGAAGTAAACTCACCTGGTTCAGGTAACAAAAAAGACATATATTTTTACATCATGATCTATGTGGTGATAACGCAGCCTGAGTAAGCGAGGAAACACTCTGCGTGTCATTCTGTTGCGGGAAAATAATAACACCAGAGACGCCTTCCATAAGTGTTACGTAAGCATCTCCTCACGTAGGGAAAAAAAAAACATCAGTTACACACGTTTTCTGATCGGTCTGTTAGGAATTCTCACGAATTAGCCGTTACTATAGTAACAGAAAGTGTCAGAGTGAGCACATGTGATTTCCAGCTGAGGGTATAAACGCCGAACGGAATAAAAAGGTCTGGCCGTAAACTCTCTGGAGTTCTCGTGCAGCGAATGACGCTTCCGTACGCAGTCTGTATGAAAAATAAAGACGCACGGAGCAAACACATGTAAATGTATACATGAACGATGCAAACCAGCTGTCACTAATTCTAAGGAAGTGTAGGGTGGAGGCGCGGCTGTAGTCCAGACGGCATAGCAGTGTGTGTGTGTGAGTGTGTGTGTAAATGTGCGCGCGCACACAAAGGACACCTTTTCGTATCATTTGTAGCCAGTTTCTCCTTTTAACCCTACGGATTCCTTTCATGAGCCTTATTAACGTTCAGACGTCACGTACAGGCGACGTGTTCGAGTTGTTGACTGAACTAAACTGGTAGCCCTCAGTAGTAAATAGAATAACTTTAACAGTGAGTTGTGATTGACGTTTCTGGCCCTGCGGTCTGAGTGGGAGGGGCATACTCTCTGACTCCCCTGTCCATCACAGCCACACCAGCCAATCACCGCGAGCTGTCTGCGAGCTCACGTATGCGGAAGAGGGCGGACGGCTCTTTCCTCCGAGTGTGTGGTTACGCCGCCCTGGGGTTCGAAACGATGCATGACCGGGAAAGACCTTTAAACAAAAACACATGGGTACACGTGCAGATGATAATACAGTAACACAAGATTTTATAAACAAAAAGAGCCAAAATATTTCCTTTTCCAAGCTCAGGTTAATTTTAGAGTTAGGGTTAAGTGGAGCTATAATATCAAGTAGCAAGTGTAATCATTGTGTCAATGGAAAGTCCTCACAAAGGTTGAAAAACAAGTGTGTGTGTGTGTGAGCGTGCGTGCCTGAGGATGACACAGTGAGTGTGTTGAGTACTGACTGGGCCATTGTTTGTCTTTTGGGAATCGTGTGTGTGCGTGTCTGTGTGTGTGTGTGTGTGTGTGTGTGTGTGTGTGTGTGTGTGTTGTTGCCATTTCCTCTGTCCAGTGTTTGTTTGGTCTTTGTGTCTGTGTTTGCAAACGTACCCGTGAGTTATTAGAGCGTTCGTTACCTGTTGGACGGCAGCGATACTGAACGTGTCGTTTTTGTAAGAAGACCTCGGGTCACGTGACGTCACTCGGCGCGTGAGTCGCTTTTGTCTTTGTTTTCCCAGTGCATTCTATTGGGTTTCAAACAGAAGGATAAACGTTTGGTGCACATGCAAGGAGGAACTGAATCCGTTTAGCTGCTATCCCATAATGCAGTGCGTGGTGTTCTGTATAATTCTGCTTTGAGATATTTCTTGTTCAGCCTCAGAATATTTTTTTTTAATTCATTACTTATTGGGGTCGGTTGTAACAAGGGTTATTAATTGCTCCAATCAGCAACAGTCTGTAGTAGTGACACTACCTCAGTTCCTGGATAACCTTTTAATAACAAAATATTGTCGAACAAACAAAGCCGACAAATCTGCAAGCTATCCAGGAATATATGGCGGGGGACTTTGTAGTGGTGGCTCACTGACCGTGTCCAAATCGCAGTGGCTTCGAGGGGATTTCAAAATAAAAGTCCCCGTGGCTTGCTGGCTGTACGACCAAAAAAGATTTCAGGTATTTTATAGTGTTTTATTTTATAGTAAATGTGCCAGCCACGTTAATTTCCTCATGAGAGTCGATGCCGAGCATTTCTGACCGGTTCTAAAGAGCAGAATATTCACTGATTGTGTGCGATTGTGAGAGGCGATGCTTAATAACCAGCTAAGCTAAAGCAGCTCCTCGGGAGATTCCTGTTAGCGATGTGTGCCTCGTTCAGTGTTCCAGAGAACTGGTGTGACCTGCTGAACCTCATTGCAGCGCTACGGGCGAAATGAGGGCCGTGAGCTGCACACGCTTCTCCACGTGTCGGTGTGTGATGTAGGTGTGACGCAGCATTAAAGGCGCTGAGGGAGGTTTCTCTGTGGAAAACCCAGGTGCGTTATAGTGCGCGTCCAAAATCTGAAAAAGGAAATCGGTTGAATGAAACCAAATAAATGAAACCAGTCTAATAAAATATTTATCTTGAATTCAAGTAATTAATACTTCAGACATGGAAATTTTCCAAATTTGGATATATTCAAATTCTGACACATTAGACAGGTCTATCATTGTTATTATTTTTTCTTAAATATGCAAATGTCAGCAAACGTGTGTCTGTGTGTCTGTGTGTCTGTGTGTGTGTGTGTGTGTGTGTGTGTGTGCGATACACCACTGTTGAGTGTACATGAGTGTCAGAATTACGTGCAGTCTTCAGTCAGAATCATCCTGATTTCTCTCCTTGTGTGTGTGTGTGTGTGTGTGTGTGTGTTTGTGTGTGTGTATATACAGTGTGTGAGGTAATACAGATGTTGCCACTGGAGCCCAAGGAGCAGGCGGACGTTGTTGGAGATCTGTCAGTGTGTCTGGACGGCATGCAGGTCGACCCGACGGAATTCGCCTCTGCTGAGGCTAATAACAATGGTGAGTCTCTGTCGCTCTCACACACTTTCGCTTTCACTCTCGCTCTGACTCACACAAGTGTATTGCGACACAATTCTAGTCTACACAGTTATTTATGCTTGTTGTCATGGTTACACATCAATAGGACTGGTGTTGAATTGTTAATGGTTTTTGAATGTAAGACTCCGGCCATCCAGCCAGGATCCAGTATTGTTGTCGCCGTGGTATCCAACCACAAGGCAGTTAGACAGTTCAATATAATTAACTGTTAATTAATTAGCCTTGCGATTATAATCCAAATCCCATCTGAGATTCTGATGAATATTCTTCCGCAGTTTCATCCACGACAAACGGAGAGTTGCAGCCTAACGAGGACGTCGGCGCGAGGTAACCTGTAGCCGTACATTATAGACATCGCTGTCGGTTATAAAGTCTAACAGGTCACTCAGCAGTGTGTGTTTGGTCTCAGGAGGAGCAGAGAGGGTTCTCCGAGTGTGGTGGACTTTCCAAACGGACGTGCCGTCAACGGAACCGGCTCTCCCTCCATGTCGAACCGGGGGTCACAACCCCAGAGGCCACCCAGACCCTCTCGCCCGCCGCCGCCCACACCACACCGACCTCTGTCCTCTCCAGGTCCGTGTTCATGATGTCATTGCTGTCTTGTGTTCTCCAACAGACTCCTCTCTTACAACATGAACACAGACCTAATATTTTTTATTTTGTATCTTGTTTTTTTCCCAGCATGCCCCTCTAACACTCCAGTCACAGACGGCAGCAGCTCGACTCAGCCAGAGACGCCGGTGCAGATCCCGAACACCACCCCCGACCCCGCGCCTGCTGCCCATATGGGCCCTCTGCCCAACCGTATGCCCATCAACACCACCGGGCCTCTGCCCCCAGGGTATATAACTAACACACACACACAAAGCCCTGGATTCATTATGTTACCATTGGGCAAACTCTAACGTTACTCCATTAGTTACAAAAACCTAATAGAAAGTTAGCTAATTGCTAATATAGCAACAAAAAAACAACCTTTTTTTGCATAATAATAATGTTACTTGTATCTGTTTTTTTATATTTGTATGCATAAACTGAAAATAGATGATAAGAATCAAGTAGAAATTAATCCATCCTCCAACAGTCAGACCTTTATCGTGATTAAAAGCTAGAGAGAGCAAGTATTTCGCTAAGGTAGAAGCATGCAGATATTTAAAAAAGAATAATGAATGTGTGTGTGTGGCTGCAGGTGGGAGCAGCGAGTGGACCAGGGCGGCCGTGTGTACTTTGTGGACCATGTGGAGAAGAGGACATCGTGGGAGAGACCTGAGCCTCTGCCTGCTGGGTAAAGTGTCCGCTTCATCTGATGATCACTGGGCCGAGAGGAAGTAATGGAAAAGGAGCTGCTGAGATCTAAATTTGTCAGTTATATAACCAGGAAATACTAGTATAAAGGAATTAGATTAACAGTAAAATGACTGAGAAAATTGCTAGTAAAACACCAGTAAAATGCTGGTAGAATACAAGTTCTTTAGCAGAAATGTGCCAGTAACATTCTGGTAAATACCAGTACACAGTAATGTGCCAGTAAAACACCAGTGAGATGGCAGTAGTGGGTCAGTACATTTGTCAGGAATGTTCCGGTAAAATGCAAGTGCACTGCTAGTAAAAGGTCAGTAAATTTCCTGTAATATTCCATTTGAATGGCAGTAAAATGCTACACGACCAGCACTTGCCTAACACACAGTTGCCTAACACACTTATAGCAGCGAGGGTGAGGACGGGTTCCCTTTTTGAGTCTGGTTCCTCTCAAGGTTTCTTCCTGATGGGAGTTTTTCCCTGCGCAAATGGCTTGATCGTTAGGGGTTGTTTAAAATATGTTTAAAATTACTAAGAGGAATGTCTATATTTCTGTGACGGAGTCCATTGGATAAAGTGCTACACAAATAAAATTGAATGGAATTGAACTTACACTCGTGTTGTCTTGTCGCGCGTCACAGCTGGGAGCGGCGCCTGGACCAGTCGGGACGTGTGTACTTTGTAGATCACGTGAGCAGGACAACGACGTGGCAGCGTCCCACTGTGGAGACGGTGCGAAACTACGAGCAGTGGCAGCACCAGAGGAGCCAGTTGGAGGGGGCCATGCATCAGTTCAACCAGCGCTTCATCTACGGCGTGAGGAACACCACACACACATTTACACAGCCTTGATCCACGTCTCAGCGGATGATTTAGGAAGCATGTCCCAATTTCACTCCTCCGTATCTAGTTTCAGTCATCGTTGGGTTTTTTTCTTCTTTTAATTGAACTTGTCCCTGGATGTGAGAAATTACAGCTCATCGATACCCAACTGTGGGCACAGAAATTTTTTTTCAGTTGGTTCAGGGACACAGGAAATATTCAAAGCATATGTGGCACATAGAGATGTCACTGCGTGCTGTTCCTTATGAACAAAGCAGATCATTAATAATTAATAAAGAGTGAATAATTTTCATTCAGCCAGAACAAACCATAACGCAGGATATCAATAATGCAGGTGATATACGAGCTGTTTCATTTATGAGCGTTACAGCTGTGCTGAACTGTAACTGTATAAAACCTGCACATTTTAAATAAAACCAGCACAAGAATCCGGAACAGTTTGACGCAATGACGCCTAAGAGACGCAATGCTGAATGCCATCTCCGTTCGATGGACGCTCGACAGCATCCAGGATTCTCTTTTGTACTGGCCAGTCAAAAAAAAAATAATACAGGCTCATAGATAAGGTGGCTGATGTGATCGCGTGGTGCATTTATAAATGACTAAATAAAGCAAAGTTCACCTTAAAGAAGCACATACGGATTTTTAAGCAGATTCGCATTGATGGCCTTGTACAGGTTTTTGAGTTTCAGTCAAAATAGTCCTGAAAACCTTTCCACTGGCATCAGAGTACTTAATTAAAATGTGATTGGCGGAATGCGCTAAAATCCATTCATCGTTAAATAGTTTTCTCAAATGTTGTAAAAACCTCAAAAATGTATTTTATTTTGCTGTTCTTTACATGTGTTCCTCGGACAGGCGCAGGATCAGGCTGCAGCCGCGCAGAATAAAGAGTACGACCCGCTCGGCACACTGCCACACGGATGGGGTAAAACATACATCTTTCAACTCTGATGTTAGTTTTCTAGCATGTTTTTATGCTGTGCTCTGTGATCCACGATGAGAGAAATCTGCTCAGAATTCCAGCATGGTTTTCCAGACTCGGTGTGTTAAAGGTTGCTGAGTGACGCGCTCACCGCCGTGTTCTTTGTTCCCCATTATTTTGGTCTTGCGTCTGTCTTTCAGAGAAGAGAACGGACTCGAACGCCCGAGTGTATTTCGTGCACCACCCGACTCGCACCACGCAATGGGAGGATCCTCGCACTCAAGGGTCAGGATTCAACCATTTATGTTGTGTTTTAAACATTCAATGATGCTTAAACCTGAGTACAATTACCATTCATTTATGTTAGCAACATCTGTATGGACTGCACCATTTATACATCGCTCAGCACAGGGACATTTAGAGCCGTGATGAAGATATTAAAATATTCACAGCGCTTTGAGAACTGTCTTGGTGGGCGTGGCCTAATATTCTGATGAGCGTGTTTGATTGCGACTCGTACACAGTGCTACAAGTGGAGAGAATTGAGGATGTTGATGTCACGAGATCGATTCCTGGCGATGCCACAGCTGTCCGTGGCCAGGAGTCAAGAGCCACGCCTTGTGGGTGGGAGGGGAGGGGCATACTCTCTGTGCCCTGTCAATCAAAGAAGTCGATCAGTAGCTGATCACAGGAATGTGTAAGCTCACGTGTGCGGAAGAGGGTGGATAGTGCTTTGCTCTGAGATTGTTGCATGAGCTGCGGTATGTAAAGTATGAGGAGGAGGAGTTAGCTAGTGGGTGGGAACTGGCCTAACCAACCTGGGAGAAAATGGTGATTAAAATCTACGACGGAAGAAAAGAAAGGAATTCATGTAAACATAAAAATGTTACCGATTGACAGATTTTACATCCGCTCAGCCTTTAACTCCACTCTAAACTCTTACCCTTGATTCGTTCAGGCTGCTGAACGATAAGCCGCTGCCCGAGGGCTGGGAGATGAGGTTCACCGTGGAAGGGATCCCGTACTTCGTGGATCACAACAGGAGAACCACCACCTACATCGACCCGCGGACGGGAAAATCATCACTGTGAGCCTTGACCACACACGTACACACGTACACACCTCCAGCCCAATGACAACCTTTATTTTATATGTACAGTACATGCTATACAAACATGGTGACACACACACACACATATAGTGCAGTCCAAAGGTCAAGTCAAACAGCACACTGAAAAACAACTTTCTTTTCTCAAAGTTCTGTACAGACGTACCATAAAACCGAAGGACACTGAGAACGACAAAAGCTAGAAAATAAAACCGTGCAGTTAAGATTAAAATAATCATAGAGAGAGGAGTAATAAACAAACGAGTAAAATGGCCATAGTTTTAGCTATTAAAATAGTTTCTCAAAAACATTTACATTGTCACAAGCTTACACTGAAGCTTCCGTAGCATTATTTACTACATTAGGTAGCATTGACAAACTGTAAACTTTATGTATAATAAATGAGAATAGTTGATATAGGTGACGTTTGCGTCTCCAGCGTCAGCGCTTTGGAACAGTCAGAGGTAAAGCTGTACATTTATGCCAAGTTGTTTACACTTTGAGGGTTTTTTTTCTTAACATGACACCTCATTTATTTGTTTAGGAATGGCTGTTTATAGCTGCTGTAACGTGAGCGAGTGACGCGTCTCGCAACATTAACCTCTCTGCCGAGTCTGATTGGTCGTTCTTTACTAAATAATAACTTGTACTGGTTGACAAATTGCTGTGGCACGAGAGGAATTAAACACGACGAGACGTTCTGTTCCAGCAAGGCTTCAGGGTGTCGCAGTAAATCCGCTTCAGCGCGCCACCCCGTCGTTGATCATTGTCCCGTAATTGACGCTGCGTGTTTTATCGCGTACTTTCATTCTCCTTGTATACAGTAAATTCAATTCCATCAGATCGAAACTCGTGTAACAGGAAGAACCCGTTTCCAAGCGGTAAAGTTTGCTGTTGCCACATCATCTGTAAGCACACACACACTCGTGTTGGTTTTGCTGTAAATGTGACAAATCACATAGTCGAGATGCAAAATAAGGCGGTTTTTAACATTTATATTACAGATAACTGAGAGCCATTCTGAATCGAAACTTAGCCATGCTTGTTTTGGCTTTTGTTTTACTCCAAGACCCACTTAAATATTAAAAAGAGATCCAAAGCTTACAGTTCTGGGATTTGAACTCACAACCGTTCAGTCACAAGATAAGATTATGAGCCGGGCTGCTGTTTAAAACCCCTGGATATATTTAAATAGGATTTACATGGTAATAGATGCTCATTCTTTCATGTATTTATCCTTCGTCCTCAGTGAAAACGGCCCTCAGATCACCTACGTGCGCGACTTCAAAGCCAAAGTTCAGTACTTCAAATTCTGGTGTCAGGTGTGTATTCATTAACACACTTTAACTGTATAATTATTCATTAACACGAACGTTATTTATGGAGAATGACAGAAATATACACGTGATAACCCAGGGTTCACGTCTGTCTAACCTGAACAGTACAAACTTAATATTCTGCTTTCTCAATTTATGGACATTTATATGTATTTGTTTCTCGTCGCAGCAATTATCGATGCCGCAGCACATCAAGATCTCTGTGACCCGCAAATCGCTGTTCGAGGACTCCTTCCAGCAGGTCCTTATTTATCATCCGAGTTTAATATTAATATGTACTGCAGTTTTTTTTAGACAACCCTTGAGAGTTTTATGGAAATGAAAGCAGTTTTTTTTGCCTGAAGTGGTACACAACGCCCCAACTGTTTTTATATAACCGTGTCTTGTGGCGCGTCAGAAATCACAAAAACCTATTCGAGACTCTGAACGAGTCCTCAGTTTTGTTGAGTCGCACGCCGCTAAACAGGAAGCTGTAATTATGGTCAAGAGTCTAGAAAGTTATCAGTGTTACTGCTTAACGTCGTAATGATTGAAGCGTGTGTGTGTGGCTGTACGTTATCTCCATAAATAAATATGAAATGACTCTGTGTTAGATAATGAGCATGAATCCCCAAGACCTTCGCCGAAGACTCTGGATCATCTTCCCCGGCGAGGAAGGACTCGACTACGGTGGTGTAGCAAGGCAAGATCTCCAGCATCATCTCCATCTCACTAGATTGCGCATTTGATGTATAACCTCACGTGATGAAGTGTGCCGTAATGTAAAGTGATGCGAAATAACGTGCCGTTTCCTGTAGGGAGTGGTTCTTCTTGGTGTCTCACGAGGTGCTGAACCCCATGTACTGCCTGTTCGAATACGCCGGCAAGGATAACTACTGCCTGCAGATCAACCCAGCTTCATCCATCAACCCAGATCACCTCAAATACTTCCGCTTCATCGGACGCTTCATCGCCATGGTACCCGTCTCTGACTACATAAAAAGATGACATGACTTTTGGTTCCTGGACCCCTCCAGTGGCAACGTTTCATTCTCACCGATTCTTGATCAAACTAAAGTTAAATAAAAACTTGTGTAAATTGATTATGCTGTGCGTTTCCTCAGGCTTTGTTCCACGGGAAGTTCATCGACACAGGCTTCTCGCTGCCTTTCTATAAACGCATCCTTAACAAACCTCTGACTCTGAAAGACCTCGAGTCCATCGACCCCGAGTTCTACAACTCGCTCATCTGGATCAAGTGAGTGTCTCCGCTTCGTTCTTCATTCACATCGCTGTGAGACGGCGCTACGGTCGTATTATATCAGGAAGTGTAATTGTGTGTGCGTGTACACAGAGACAACAACATCGAGGAGTGTGGGCTGGAGATGTTCTTCTCGGTGGATAAGGAGATCCTCGGTGAGATATCAACCCACGAGCTGAAACCGGACGGAGGCGACGTTCAGGTCACAGAGGAGAACAAGGAGGAGTACATCAGGTATATATGTATACTTTTGTTTGTTTGTTTGGAGAGAGAGAGAATAACGAGATGCTGGTGAAGGAATGACTTTATAGCTGCTGTAACGTAAATGAGAACAGGAACTGAAATGGAACTAGAAACGGATAAAAAGTATCGGCGTGCTGTTCTTTGATAAGTAAAACATTGCAATCGTGAGCAAATCATCATGGTGCGAGAGGAACAAAACACTTCAGGATGTCGTGCCGACATCACCGTGCTAAAAATGATGTAAAAACCAAGACAAGACGCACGCTCAGATTATTGTGCAGGAAGGAGAGCTTCCTGACGCCGTGTCTCCGTGTCTCCGTCCCGCAGGCTGGTAGCCGAGTGGAGATTGTCCCGAGGTGTGGAAGAACAGACGCAGGCTTTCTTCGAGGGCTTTAACGAGGTCCTGCCTCAGCAATACCTGCAATATTTTGATGCCAAAGAACTCGAGGTAAACTCCCCTCATTATTATATTCACTAGATGCTGATTTGAGACACAACCTCATCCTTCTTTAGATACGTTTTTGGGCTGAACGATCCACTTTTCTGAGGTTTAGTCAGTGTCACGATCTATTTTTATAACTAATATTCTTCATTAATAACAAATTAAATGAAATGGACTTGGATGAAGGCAGCGGTTTTGATGTGACTATCATCCAACCAATATTTTTCTTTTTTTTTTTTTGCAGCGCTGAATTAGTTAGCCAAATTATATACATTATAAGATAGTTTTTATCATATCAGAAACTCTACTGCTAAATTGCTACACTCAACATGTTTGCACTGCATTCGTTCTAGGTTCTGAGTGTGTGTGTGTTTTGTAGGTGTTGTTATGCGGGATGCAGGAAATCGATCTGGGAGATTGGCAGAGAAACACCATCTATAAACACTACACACGCACCAGCAAGCAGATCGTGTGGTTTTGGCAGGTACGTCACGTCACGTCTCGTCCTTCAGCATCCTGTCAGAATGTATTTATTTATTTATTTACTTTTAAAAAGAGCCTTCTAGAAGATCTAGGATTTGCTGAAATACTGCAGCATTTGAGTCTCTGTCTCTCGCACTCACTCACTCAGACAGTACAGGGGGAAGAGGTTCATGACTTTCTAAAACAATATAGCTCACAATAAATCCTTTAAAAAAAATGTGGTGGAATTTTATTTATTTTATAAAAAAAAAAAAATTTAAAAAAAAGGTTTTAAAAAGACACCATGTGGTTTCATGTATTTCTGCATAAGATTTATGAACGAAATGCACATGAAAATCATAAACACAATTTAATTGACTTGTCTGGCAGGAAACCAGCTTTTTGCCGATTTAATATTATTGTGAAGTGGGCGGGGCTTAAAGTTTTCGATAGTGAGGTGGTTGAAATATGAGCAGCGAAAAACATTTTTCTGTTGAGTTTTATTTTCATTACTACAGTTGAAAGGAAATGTTACGTTGTAGTTCATTCCGAAATATTAAAAAAATGATAATTTGCCTTAAATTATAAATTCAGTTACCAAATGTGTTAATCACCTAATCTCTCGAGTACACACACACACACACAC
>JAQQZU010000015.1:20120309-20135914 GCA_030068025.1 Parauchenoglanis punctatus | reverse complement strand
ACACACACACACACACACTTTGGTCAAGAACTTGTCTCTCTGTCCCCCTGTGCTGTAGTTGGTTAAGGAGATGGACAACGAGAAGCGAATGCGTCTGCTGCAGTTCGTCACCGGGACCTGCCGCCTGCCTGTGGGCGGTTTTAATGACCTCATGGGTGAGTGCATCTTTATTTATTCTCAAATCTTTCTTTTCTGAAAAGTCCTATAGGGTAGCACGATTCGTAATTCATTAAAAAAATACACCATTATAGAACTAAATTCTCACTCGGGTAAAAAGCTGACCGTTCGCTCCCCTCCTCCCCTCCAGGGAGTAACGGCCCACAGAAGTTCTGCGTGGAGAAAACAGGGAAGGAGAACTGGCTGCCCCGGAGTCACACGTGGTGAGTGTATGCAGACACGGACATTCCACTGCATTAAGTGTAATTGTAAATGGATAAAAAGTTTTTTGTTTTTTTTTGTTTTTTTAAATTTACAAAAAAAAAAAAAGTTAAAAAATAAGATAATTGCCGTGGTGTGAGGCGAGTGAAAGACCACGTGAGTGCGCGGTTTTAGAAAAATCAGCTTCATCACACCGCTCCATTGTTGATTAGTTTCCCATAACAGCACACTCGCTCCTGGTCTTTATTAGTTTATAAACGTATTGTGAGACATACAGATCACACGTCTAATATCGCTGTCTGTCTCTCAGCTTCAACCGCCTGGACCTGCCTCCATATAAAAGCTACGAGCAGCTGAAGGAGAAACTTCTGTTCGCCATCGAGGAGACCGAAGGTTTTGGGCAGGAGTGATACACACACACACACACCACCATACAGGATGCACCGCGGAAACAAACTCGTCTTGTTAGATCTGGAATGACGAGCGGTTTCTATTTCACATCAGCGGTCCTCACTGCCCCCCTTATCGTGCGATGAATCGCATGTCTTTACCGTCTGTCACAGAAAGAAAAGATTATCACCAAATCCAACATAAAGGTTGTCTTAATAGCAGAGATCATGCACCTGACTACTGGGAGTTTTTTTGGGACTAAACGTTACCGAATGGTTTGGATTGTGGGCAATTAGCAAAGCATATAACTTTTCATAATATAAACAAAATAAATTAAAGATGGTAGTTAGATTGCAAAATGATGACTGGAGTCTTTCGGTGAAGCCGACAAACTGTTTATAGCAATGGCCTGAATGTTGCAGCCTTTACACTACTAATGATCGTGTTACTTTGTGCAGCTCTACTTATAAAGCTCTGAGAAATGAGGTCATCTTCACCACACAGATCTGTTATAGTCACTTCACAAAAGAATTGAGTACTTAATGATCTGAAGGGTGGAGTTTGGTTCTAAAGTCATGCTTGGTTCTACCGACCTGCTAGAGAAACGCAAACGTCCTACACAAAGCTGGAATGTAGGAAATGGAAGCCGAGTCTGTGATGGAGCCATGATGAAGGAGCAACATGGACTCATTACTGCAAAACAGCTGGCGGGCCTTGGACTCTAGTCTTAGTAACTCTTTAGCACTAGAACTTTAGTCCAGCTGTGATCTTTATCTAGAACTCTCTTTAGTATGGCCTCAGACTCGTTAACCCTAGAAACTCCATTTAGTCCAGGTTTGGGCACGCTTGAGCCAACGAATTCCTTTTAATCTGGCCTTGGACACGGAGTCCTAGAACGGTCTTTAATCCAGGCCATCTTGAGTCTTAGAAGTCTTTCTTCCTGGACTTTTGTTTAGTCCAGCCTTTAAAGTCAGTTCCCGGACGCAAAGTCCAAACTCAGCCCTCAGGCTCAAGAGAGTCTTGAAGCTTTTGTCTGCGTTTAATCCAACGTCGTACTCTTAGTCCTAGAACTACCTTTAGCCTGAGAACTGTTAAGCCCAGCCTTGGGACTTGGACTATCTTAAGTCCTGCAATTCTTTTAGCCCAACCTACATTTTTCAGTCCCGACCTTGTGACAGCTGTGTTAGTTTTAATAACGGTTTATAAGTAGAGCTGCAAATGTAGAACTTTGACTTGCTCAGAAAAAAGAAAAAAAAAGTTAACCTTTTATTAGCAAGAAAGCTTGAGTGAGCGATATATTTTACAACTAGAAGGGCGCTCGGCCCGTGCAGACCTCCGCCAAGGACAGAAGTCGACTCGGTGATATAAAGTGGTTGCAGATTTGTACGTGTCTGGCTATATTTCCAATGGAGTCATCATATTTCTACATTGGCTATGTTTTGTCACTATTGCACTTTACTGCCATCTACTGGATGTATGGCATTGTCGAGCCCTAAAGCCGTGTCTCACAACGTTGGCAAAAGGGAAACTAATATCTTGGATCTGCCCCGTGCCTCAGATCCACACCAAAATTTATTGGGTTCTTCCTTGGCCCATGCTAGACCTTTCCACCAAGTTCCATGGGAATCAGCTTGGTAGGTTTTGCACAATTTTGCTTAGTCAGACAAAAACAAAAGCAACCGAAAATATAACCTCCTTGGCGGAGTTAAAAACAGAAACATCACTAGTGAAACTTCCATCACACTCGCACACACGTGCAGACTCATGTAGCAGAGTAAAAACACACTGTTCACCTTCTGCAATAACACACTAATGATTGCTCGCAGGTGGAAAGCGAGTGCTGATCACCTGCACTCTTAGTGCTCTCTGTTTTATAGGGGGTTCATTTCTAAATGCTTTTAGTTTCATATTCTGGAGCTCGAACTAGCTTTGTGCTGATAACCGTTTATAGAGCATCCTGTTTAGCGTATACAATATTGCGGACAAGAGGGTTTTGGATCAATTTGAAGGAGCGTAGGTGTCAATTTCTGCAAAATTTATTGCTGTTGATAAATTCTACCAAAAAAAAAAAAAAAAAAAAAAAAAAGTTTATCTAGGCTTGGAGTAAGAACAGGGATGAGTAACTATTCTATATCCCTAACATTTTGACCGGTTGTATCAGCACACGACTAGTCGGTACTCAGAATATAATTTTAGCGCGTTTTAATTTTAGCACATATTTGGTCTTTACCACTGGAGTGTCATTCTCGAAGATATATGCTGGATCTGGATCACTTTAAGCACAAAGAGATTTGATATTTAGATTAAACCTGATCTAGAGCAGCACTTGGACACCTTCGATTTCTTTAATAAATCATATTAACATCTCTGCATGCTCTCTCTGTTCATGGAACAAATGTAAGAAACGTGTAGCCTGGTTTAACACTAACTGTGGGGTGTTTCGTTCATTTCTTCAATTCTGGTTCTTTTACACTTTTGTAGGATTAAGCACAGCTCTTTACTGAATAGAACAGACTTTTGTGATCATAAATAAAAAGAACCAAGTCCTCTGTTTTCTGCGGTATGTAAACTCACATGACGCTGATGCAGCACTCTCCTCTGGTTTCTTTTCTATCACAGTAAATACTGGCTACTGAAAAATTAAACTTTGTAAACTATACATTAAATCTTGTATATTGTGTGAATATTTGATTAATTCCCTATGGAAAAAAAAAATCCTTTTGCAAGGCTCCTCTAAAGTTTCTGCGCCCTCATTGGCCGATTTATGTGTACAGTAAATTGTGTAAAAACAAACAAAAAGGTTGAATAAATGATTATATGGGTAAAATAAATGTGTCGGGTTCTTGGTGTGAACGCAGTCCTGTTTAAGAGTGTGGATAGAAAGATGGAAATGAAAATGTTTGTACAGTAGGTACAATAGTAAAATAGGCATTTCAGATAAACCAACAAGTAATGTAAAGAAAGTAACAAGTTAAGTTAGTAGGTAAAATGGGTAACAAGAATTAAAGTAAGAAGTAAAGAATGTAAGGCAAGTAAACTTAAAGTAACGTTAAGTGAAGTAAAGAAAGCAAGCAACACAAAGTAAATCCGGCAATTCAAGGAAAGAAACTAATGTAAACTGTTTAAAGTAAAGAAAGTAACATTAGGAGGTATGAATAGGTAACAAGTAAAAAAGTAGCACAAGAAGTAAAGTAATGCAAGTAAACTTAAAGTAACTCGTGAAGTAAGAAAGAAGCAAGTTTAAAAAAAACAGTAATGCAGGTGTAGTAAGTAGAACACAATGTAAAAATAGTTATACAAGTAAACATGTAATAATATAATAAATAGCCACTGCAAGTCAAGTAAGAAAGTCATCCACACAATGCAAGCAAGGTAACGTGAGTAAGGTCAGTAAGTAAAGCACGGCAAAAAGAGTGAGGGACGTGCGTAATGTCATTTTTAACGTCAGGTGCAGCAAAGAAAGCATGGGAAGTAACGCAACACGGCAAGTACAGAAATAAATACAGCTGAATGTATCTGCATTTCAATAAAATGAAAGAATAAGGAACAGGAAGTGCTGAGCCTGTAGAATACTGAGAACTGCTTAATAATCAGCGCTGCACTTCTGAAACAACCAAATATGATTTGCCTTCGGACAGAAGAGTTCGTAAGATGAGACATCGGACTCGCGTTTGCGTCGTGTGCAGGAAACCCTGCTGTGCCGGAATCCCACCGCAGGGAGGAACTGGACCACGTTCTCGTCATGCATGATGTTCAGTTTATTCTCGGGTAGCCCAGAAATCGGGCTGGACCGGCTGCACGCCGCATTTACAGTCAGAAAGTGCTGACGTTCAGACACACACACACACACACACACACACACACACACACCCCCCCCCCCAACACTGTTCATTATTACAGCAGCACTTCATCTCTGCGCTTCTCTACAACGAGAAAATGAAATAAAAACACGGGCTGTTTTAATATAAAACAAAAACACATTAATGAACAGGAGTTCAGGGTGTAGAGCCGGTCCGACACCACAGTTCAAGCGAGCGCGGTGTGGAACGTCAGACACGGCGGCGGTCAGTGTCCGTCGCTCGCAGGTCTGTAACGGTGCGCTGGTTCTGCAGGATTATCATTACAGCTGCACGATTTATTCAGTCATCTCTATTAAACTCTTACATTACTGTAGCATGCTGCAGAAATGACGCCAAATCCGATCCTCGTCAGAGTTCGACTTCGATACGATTCCATGCTGTGGGATATGACCACATACATCGTGTTACGGTATTAACAACCTCGATCGCTTCATATTTTGCTCCATCATTTGTTTTCTGTAGCACATCACACTCTTTACAGCAGTGTTTTTGGCCATTTGGACGGTTTATTCTGAATCACGTTCTTTATTAAGAAATTATCATTAAAAGCAGAATGCGTGTGTGGAATAAAGATTCTCCATCAGTATTTTGCATTACATTACTACTTTGGATCAAAAGGGTTTGTTTTTAAACGCTAATTAATGCGAACGAATTTACCACCGTTATCAACAACCTTCTCAAAATCATCAGAAAAAAGTGAAATAAACCTGCATATTTTGATCATCTGAAAATGCAACATTCCTGATTTTTTAATACAAACTCCAAGTTTGCCTATTTTTTGCACATTGCATTTACAGAAAATGCGCTGTATCGTGATGTGTATCGTATGGTCATATCGCACAGCCCTGCACGGCCGGATTCCCTACCAACCCGAACGACTTCAACGCAGCCATCAATCAGCCGCCGAGCCAAACACCGTTTCCTCCAGCAGCTCATCAGCTCCCGGACCTCCCTGCAAACCTTCGTTCTGCTCTTCCTCCTCCTCCTCCTCCTCCGTTCCTCTCATCATCTCCGCTCCTGCTCCCATTTCAGCTCCCACAACTCCGCCTTCACTCGTCTCTTCGTCATTGTCTTCATCTTCCTCCGGAGCGTCGGTGTAATCGGCTTCTCCGTCCGCGGCTTCTCCACCTGCGTGCGCACACAAGGTTTGCAAACACAAGAGAACGTGTGCGCGGGAACTGAGCGGCACAGAGGTTTCTTTAACCATTCTTTGGTAAACAGGATCTTGATTGCAGTGATGCAGCTACTATAAGACAAAGCTCACAGTTTAGTGCGAGTTATAATTACAAGCAGGACATTAATTTTATGTTTCAAAGAAAAAAAAAAAAGTTTGTTGGAGCAAAATGGGCTTTTTTTTGCTTGGTTTTTTTCGTACAGCTCGAGCACCTGCACGCTAAAGTACTTCTCCAGCATTAAAACAATACATTGAGAGAAAGAATTAAGGAACAAAACCTTGTCGTGCTGTTATATGAAAATAATGCAATAATAACAGTAGAGCAGTGTAATGAAACGAAGTTACTGTTATTACCCCAAAGCTGATTATTTGCCTCGAACAGCACATCCTGAGGAGTTTTTCCCCCGGATACCTGTGGTATAATACACAGAAACGTTCGAGGGAATAAATAATAAACCAACCTCCAGCTGTTCCGTCAGAGGCTGCGGTCAGAGGGCAGCGGTGCTCGCGGTAGTATTTGAGGCGGGTGAAGCCCTTGGCGCAGGTGGAGCAGCGGAAACGGTAGTTGTTGGTGTGAGAGCGTTGGTGCTCGAGCATGTGCGCACGACGACTGAAGCTCTTCTGGCAGAACTGGCACTTAAACGGCTTAATGCCTACACACACACACACACTTAACCAATCAGTGAATGGAAGTTATTTATGACGTGAAAGACAGAGTTAAAGTGCAGTGTGTACGTTTTAGCGCCCTCTGCTGACCGCATGCTGAATCAACAGTAGTAAAATGCTCTCCTGCCTGGGGGCGGATCTAATTTCAAGTAATGCACAAGCCTGAAATGAAACTAGATGATGCATGGAAATATTCAGAAATGCAAGTTTTTAAAGCCACGCCCCCTTCTCTGACATACAGAGGCCACACCCTCCACACACACACACGGCACTCAGAAGTGTGGGAGTGTGATGGAGTTTACCTGAATGAGACAGGATGTGCGCCTTCAGCTTGTCTGGTCGGTTGAACTCTTTGGTGCAGCCAACGTGTGTCCTTAAAAGACACACACACACATGACTACAACAAAACACACAACCACCAAATAGTGCCTTAGTAGTGTGTGTGTGTGCGTGTGTGAGAGAGAGGTAGGTCGGTCATATACTGTATATACAGTCACAGTCATTATTTAATTAATTTTTTTATTTTTTTATTTTTTGCCTTTTTTAATTTGGACGTTTTTATTTCTCTAATGAAAAGCATTTTGAGTTGCGTTTTTTTATTTGGCATTGCTTGCTTTTTTATTTTTTGTATTGTGCTTTATTTGTGAGGGATTTTTTTTTTTTATCACTTAGTTGTATTTCTTTTCATTTTATTTCAACACTTCGCCTTATTTTTCCATTGTTTTATGTTGGTATCCTTTTGTTTCCTTTGCATTTTATATCGTTTTCAGTTTTGTATTTGTTTTTCGCAATTTGACTTTTACTTCTTTACATTTTATTTGGATCACAGCACATCATCCCTCCTTCACGAACCCAGACACACATTTAGTCAGAATCCTTTCTGCCCCAAGAGCAGGTGTGTAATGTTTCCAGGTTGGCGTGATCCTGGTGTGTGTGTGTGTGTATGTGTGTGTGTGCGCAAGGGTCTGAGCAGTACCTGAAAGGACACTTGTACTTCTTAAAGGGTTCGTGGATCAGCATGTGTCTCTTCACCTTGTCCTTGCGATTGAACGTGGCTTCACACACTGAACATTTATACGGCTTCTCACCTGCATTGTGGACGAGCACGAACACGACATCATCACACTCGCACTACACTACCACGAGTAATAATAATAAATAATGCAATCCCTCAACCAAAAACATTTTACAAGAAAAAAAATTTAACCAAGCCTTATAATAACATGCTCATTTATTAGTGTTTATGGCATTTGTAAAACAGTTTACACTGCAATACAAAATTAATAAATTAATTAATTATGATGATAATCACACACCCTCATACGGGAGCGTTCGTGCTGTCGGTGTGATGAAGAAAAGTTTCTGATCAATTTCCAATTCTCCAATGATTACAAAATTCTCATTTATTACAGAATGATTTGGATTCCCTCAGAGAGAGAAAGAGGACGGCTGCTGGAACACGAATGAGAACCGAGCTGTTTTGCAGACTTTCTACAAGCGTGACGCTGTTAAAAGCAGGCAAACTGCTGAGGTGTGAGACGAATGCACACAGTGGGACGTGATGTTTATTGGATAACGATGAATCATCGTGGTGATAACCGAGACCCCGCTTCATCACACCAGCCTGATAGAACAGCACAACGTGGAGTGTTTTATTGTGTACGCAGTGCAGAAGTGTGTACCTGAGTGTATCTGCGTGTGCAGTTTGAGGTAGTGCTCCGTCTTAAACAGCTTTTTACAGATCTGGCATTTGAATCTGCCAACAGCGCCGTGAGTGAGCAGGTGTCTCCGGAAATACCGCTCGCACGGGAAAACCTACACACACACACGGAATTAATTATATATATTACACACATCAAAGAGGTCATGACATTGGTATCAAGATGGTTGTTTATACAGCTGAATGAAAAAATGACATTAGTATCATTTCCATTCTCAACATGTTTTATGATGCAAAATGAGTCATTACTGGTGTTCAGTCGTGGAAATGAAATAGGAAAATACAGGTTATTAATCTACACATAAGTCAACATTATGGGCTGCAAGTCCATTACTTCTGCAACGCAATGTAACGTGTGGTGTGCCGGCTCCCGTACCTTGGGGCAGTGTGGACAGGGGAAGTTGTGTGAGGCGGTGAGGATGTGCTGCTCCAGAGCTTCCTGTGTGGAGTATTTACTCTGACACTTATTACACCTGCACAACAAGTTAAAGATCTAAGAACACAAAATCTGATTTTTACCCAATCATGTTACACGCTAAACATTTTCCAGCCTACGACGATGATTACATGATCAACGTTTCATTTAACCGCTACTTAACCAGCTGTCCTTCTGTCTTTTCTAAAAATAAACTTAACATATACTGCTCCTTCTCACGAGGACGGAAAATGATGGAAGCATAACTGTGACATTTGGTGAACAAAATCACACACAAAAAAATATAATAGGAAACACACAATGCTTACACTGTAACCATAGCAACATTGATAGCAATCCTAGCTAGCACCTGCGAACTACCTAGCCTGGCCTGCTCTACAGATTAGAGTCATTATCAGCAATGTTGGTGTAAATCACGTCTTCTTAGTCATCATATTGGCAATAAAATATTTTCGATTCAAATCTTCTAACGCTTATTTACTCAATTCAACCTCAAAACTCACAACCTGATTGGTCAGAGGTTAAAACTACTCGAGACGTTTCTGAAAACATTTCCCCCCCCAGGAAGGAAGTGCAGTTTTCCTGTGTTGACCAACATGAGCTACTTCCCGTTTCAGGTTTATATTAACGTGAAGGTTCTTTCCCCAATTCTCCGATCACTCCGTTACGACGACGCCCTGATGACGACAGCCTCCCAACTCTATCGTGTGTGACAAGTGTGTAACGGACATCTGTGTGCGTATGTGTGACCTGTAGTAGGCGGTGTCTCTGCGTGCGTTCTGCTGAGGACAGAAGCTGTGCGAGTACTGGTGCAGGCCGAGCTCGAACAGAGACGGGAACACTTTGGTACACAGGTGACAGCGGTACGTCAGGTGCTCCTGGTGAGAACGCATGTGCTCGAGGAACAGCTCCAGCTTCTGGAAGGTCTGAGAGCATGCCTTCACCACACACCTGTACACCTGCATGGAGATTATATACACACACACAGTCAGTTCCAGAGTTCCTGGAACCCCTTAGAATTTCTTGTGAACGAAAACAGGAAAATGACAGGTGTGGTGGAGGATCTGTGACACGAAGGACAACCTGGCTACCTCTGCCAAGAAGTTCTAAGACACTGATCCAGTGCACCACTGATGTAGTCGCACCTGCTCGTCTTTGTGTTGGGTCATGTGGGATTTGAGCTGGAAATAGCTGCTGAATTTTGCCGCGCAGAACTGGCACTGGTACGAGCTGTCGATCAGGATTAGCTGCTTGTTTTGGGTCTGGTTGGAGCCTTTAGCCTCGGACGGGAGCTCGGCCTCGCTCTGATCCAGACTTCCTGGAGAAGAAAACGAGAACAGGAACGAGAGTCATCCGTGTATGTTAATCACTTAAGAACCCGGTCATCTAGTGCAAGCTTGAGTGTGCCAAGACACCTGAACAACGTGAGGCTTCCCTGACTGTAACTGTAACCTGAAGCCGTTACCGTGTTCTTCATGTCCATCGGGAAGTTGGGCTGTGTTCTCCGGGACCGGCTTCACCGTGACGGGGAGTCTGGACACGGTGCTGTGCACTCCGGCCGGCCACACCTTGTGCGTCTGCATGTGCTTCTTCACGTTGGACTTCTGGGCGAAGGCCCGGCCGCATACGATGCACTGGAACGGTTTCTCGCCCGTGTGACTGCAGCGACATAAACATCAGACGTAAAAATCAACATGCATACACTACAGCGACTCATTTTACTACATCCACTCTGTGTTTACATAAGCATCAATAGCCCTCAAGAGAAACATAGGAAAGTATACGAGTATGCAACTGATACATTATATTAAAGACGTACATTTTTTATTCTTTTTTTTTTTTTTTTTTTTTAAATAGCGAGAGAAGGACTCAAGGGACTCAAGACAGGATGGATACATAAGGGGAGGAACATTACAAAGCAGAGCAACAGATTTTTCGCGTTTACCTTCTGATGTGCTGCTGCAGGTCAAAGTTTTTAGCGAACACCTTGTCACAGAAACTGCACTTGAGCTTCTGACCTTTAGCTTTTGATTGACCTGCTGAGAGACAAAACATTATCCATGGGAGGGATATTTTAAAAACATTTTTTACCATTCTTCTATAACACTGTATATAGCTTACAGCTTTTATAATAATTTATTTTAAATTCACAAATAAAAATTCCAAATTAATAGGCTCCATATTACCTACGACACATTTACAGTACACTTTCTGAACACACATCACACATACTGTATATTGATTTATTTTATATCAATATATTGTTATAATATATAGATAGATTCTGGGATTTAAAGGAGCAATATACAAGTTTAAAATGTTTGCAAACCTATTATAAATCATATCTTAAATGTCTTGTATGAAATCTGATGTGTAATACTGCCAGGAAGTGCTCTTGTTTTAGTTTTTCTGGTCCAGAAATGAACCCTGTCCCCAGCTGAACCACAGCTTACCAGGCTCTAAAATGACTAATTGAAGAAACAAAGAAAATGAGAAACGGAGATATCTTTAGTACCTTCGTGTCCTTTCTTGGAGTTGCGGGTCTTTTTAGGGATGATGACCTTGTCGTACTCGCTCAGCTCACTCAGAGTCACCGTGCTGCTGCAGCTCTTCTGCAGCTGCAGAAGCTTCTGTGCTGGTTTATTCGAACTGTAGACAGGAGCGCTGCTGAATGCTGCAGTCTGACTGTCCACACACTGACCCTGAGAGAGAAAGGGGGGGGATAGAGGAGAAGAGAAGAAAGAGAGGACAAACAGAAGAAAACAAGGATAAGAAGAGAGAGAGAGAAGAGAAAGAAGAAAAAAAAAAGTAATAGTTGTGTAAATGATTTGGTGTTCTAAAATAAAAAGCACTACCTGTGTAAAGGTGTAGTCTTTTGTACTCTTAATACCTGTAACATGTTCAGTATCTTTAATTCTTGACATGACGGACATCAAGATCAGAAGGGTCCCTGTACTGTGATTTCACACACTACCTGAACAGACTGGAAGGGTTGGAGGCCAAGTGTGTGGACTTCTGCGTTTCCTCCTCCAGCCATCGGGGGCAGCGTGCTGTACACCTGCACTACTGAGCTGTTGATACTGGAGGGAACCTGTGCAGAAAGGGGTGGAGCCTGGGCCAGTGGGAGGGGCTGGGAGGCCTGTGGGTGGTGCTGTAGGTATGACGCCGCACTGGGCATGCTCAGATTGCTCTGAAGAGGAAAAAAAAAAAAAAGAAGTGTTACATGTTACAGCAACAATGGCAGAAGTGTGTGTGTGTGTGTGTGTGTGTGTGTGTGTGTGTGTGTGTGTGTGTGTATCTGAGAGCAAGCCTGCATAGTCGTGACTGGTGTGTCCATGGAGGTAAATGCTGAAATCGCAGACATGAGAACCTCATCGCTCACCAGAACATTCCCCTGCACCAGTGTGTGTGTGAGAGGAGACGGCGGCACCGTGATGTACGTCGACACCTGCGTTAGGGAAAATCACAAATACCTGAAGTACATAAAGAATTGCACACCCTTTAAAGTTTAGATTGTTTGCCAGAAACATTTGGTTTTGGTGACCAGCACCTTTTGGTTTTGGTTTTGGAGATGGCCAGCACCCTTTTGGTTTTGGAGATGGCCAGCACCTTTTGGTTTTGGTTTTGGAGATGGCCAGCACCTTTTGGTTTTGGTTTTGGAGATGGCCAGCACCCTTTTGGTTTTGGAGATGGCCAGCACCCTTTTGGTTTTGGAGATGGCCAGCACCCTTTTGGTTTTGGCTTTGGTCATCCATAACTTTTGTTTTGTTTAGCGAGTATGTACCTGTCTGTTGGCCGGTGGTTGAGGCACGGCGCTGACCGGGGGTACAGGTGTGTAGGTGTTGCTGGATGCCAGGGACACTGTGGCGAGCGAGGGGGTGTTCTGCTGGCATTGCTCCCTCTTGTGCGTCAAGAACGCTGGCAAGGAGTTGAACTGCTTCTTACACTTCCCACACAGGAAGACGTCGTCATCATCTGCAAAAAAAATTCAAGCAGATTAAAAAATTGTTTCGTAACCGTGGACATTGTTGCACTGTATTTTCTGGACAACGAGTTGGATTGCAAGACTGTACCAATTCATACCTTAGATTAAAGTGGACATGAAACACTAGATGAACTTAGCACCATTTTATAAGATGGAGTACCTCTTTAAAAATCCTTAATGGTTGACCACAGTCAGTGAAACTCAAAGTAATGAGTAATTTAAATGAATGAAATATTCCACATTTAATTAGTGACCCTAGGGTTAAGGGACACCCCCCCCCCCTCCTCCCGGGCCTGACTTTTTCTTTCACCCACCCCTCCTCCCAGGCCTGACTTTTTCTTTCACCTCCCCCTCCCCCCGGGCCTGACTTTTTCTTTCACCTCCCCCTCCTGGTTGAAGCTGGTCATATTTTTACACCCTCCCCTACTCTTCTTAAACCTAAAATGGTGGAAATCCTCATGTTCCCATCGTTCTTCTGGATGATTAAGTCATTAACTACAATTTTTTGTAGCTATTTAACAAACATTGTTTTCTATAATGCTCCCCAGTTCCTAACCTGCTAATTGCTAGCTTGCTAACTGAGGTGCTCCTGACTGTGTGTGATCAGCGCTCCACTCCACTCACCCATCGGCTGGACGGCGGATCCCGAGACATTCTGATTGCTGTGATCAGGGACGCCGGCTTGACCATCCAGAAAGGACTGGACAGCGAGGACGGTCTGATTGTCCATGCCTGCAAACATCAGATTTAAAAAACAACTAGTTATTAAATGCGATCACTGCTAATATTCAACAAAAACTCCACGCTGAAGCACAGACTCATGTGTTAAATATGTGTAGTAACGCCTGTGTGAAGGAGTCCATCATTTCTTTATATTTGTCTCTACAAAGAAAAAAAAAACCCGCAATGACCTACAATATGAGCAATGAAAAACACACACACACAGTGTTTCTAAGCTATAATTGTGGAGGCCTCTAAAAGCAACATGCATCAAGGGCAATAGCATTAATAAAAGTAAATAAACACCAAGAGCAAATTCAGTAAAACCCACACTAGCAAAAAAATTACACTCCACACACAAATACAGAAAAAGGACAATACTACATTCAGAACCAAAACAGCAGCTGCTTTTTAAAAAATCTAATTATTTTTTATATAAATATATAAAAATCAAGACTCAAATCAGGGGAAAAAAAAAAAAACAACCAAAACAAAAAAAAATGACTGCAACAGTAAATTTAAAAACAATTGGCTGCAGCAAAGAAAAATAACCTGTACCACTGAATAAAAAAAATGGAAATCTGAAAAAATAAAAATAAAAATTAGAAACAAAACAGCAAAATTAAATCAGAACCAAAAAAAAAAAAAAAAAACTTTCAGGGGAAAAAAAAAAAAAAAAATTCACTAAAAAAAAAAATTCTAAAAAAAAAAAAAAAAAACAAACAGAAAGGAGGAAAAGACCACAGTCACCATGTTTTGGGTTTGACGAACATAAAGTTAAAGTTAATTGTCCCTGAACACACACACACTGCACTGTGAGACACGGCATTACACAAACCAGGGTCTTCAGAAAGCACATTTCTCTTCGACTGCAGTGACATTCGGGGTCCAAGCACCAAGTCAAGTTTACAAACTGTGTGCTCAAGTTTTACATCAATTTAACAGGCTTTTAATTCTACAAGCTACACTTACAAGCCTAAAGATATTACAGAGATTTGTGGAAACAACTCTGAACAAGTTATAAAATTACTGAAAGAGAAAAAACAATCTGTAGGAGATTTTAAAAATATATAAAACATGTTTTTTATACAAACTACAGTTGCTGTAGTACCTTGTTCATTTGTAAGGTATGTTCTTTTTTGCTTACATTTAACATTTTCACTGCTTTTGATTTTACAAGCATAACCAAGATCATCTGAAAATCTTTAAAAGAAAAAAGTTTTTTATGTGAACTGAAATTTTAAGTCGTCACTGAAGTTTGTAGGAATATGAGCAGTTCACAGGAACAGGTTTCTGCGTTATTGGTATTAAAAGTGTAAATATCCAATAAAAAAAAACTTTCATAATGACAACATCTTAAGAACACTCAGTATCCTTTATATATATAAAATGCATCGCCTGTAGGTTTATATAAACAAATATAAACACAATAAGGAGGTGTAATGTTTTTGTTTGTTCTGGTCGCTGAGACACAGAAGGAAAACGCGGAAGAGAGAAACACCAACACTGCAAACACCCGCTTTCAAGAGAAACACTAACCACACACATCAACTCAGCAGGTATTCAATATTCAAATACAAGGGAAAAGTGCCATGTTTTTACCTTCTAACACCTCAAATATGGCCTGCGCCATGATGGCGGTGACGCTGGAGCCGCTGGAGCCCCTGCAGCCAAGCAGCCAAGCAGCAGCGCCAATCAAACCACTTCTTCTTCGTTGTCTTTTGAGTCTCGGGCTTCTTCTTCGTCTACAGTAGGCCGCCGCCGGGGTATGGCGCTTGACCGCCATCTTGTGGTCTGTTGTAGAACTGAATGAATGGTGATGGATCGGAAAAGTCGCTACCGGATCTGTACCACGTATGCGTCAACTTTTTTTTTTTTTATCCTGAAAGAATACATCCAAAAGTATGTGCACCCCTGACCATCACACCCATATCTGGTTCTTCCCCAACCTGTCGCCACAAAGTTAGTTATATAGAATGTCTTTGTATGCTGTGGTATTACAGTTTCCCTTCACTGCAAATAAGAAACCCAAACCTGTTTCAGCACGTGCACAGTGCAGCTCCATGAAGACCTGGTGTTCAGGTTCAGGTTGGAGTGGAAGAACTGGTGTGTCCTGCACAGAGCCCTGACCGCTACCCCACTGAACACCTTAGGGATGAACTGGAACTGGAGCCGGGGCGGCACGGTGGTGCGGTGGTCAGCACTGTCGCCTCACAGCAAGAAGGTCCTGGGTTCGATCTCCGGGTCACCCAGGGTGCCTTTCTGTGTGGAGTTTG
>JAQQZU010000015.1:20099070-20113809 GCA_030068025.1 Parauchenoglanis punctatus | reverse complement strand
CAGCGCCTGACCTCACTAATGCTCTTGTAGCTGAATGAACACAAATCCCCACAGCCTCGCTCCGACATCTAGTGGGATGCCGAACAGAAGAGTGGAGCAAATTATAAAAGCAAAGAAGGAGTAAATCTGGAATGGGATGTTCAACAAGTGCATATGAGTGTGAGGGGTGAGGTTTCCACAAACTTTTAGTGTACGCCAAATAGTGTATGTACATATGTATGAACTCATTCATTCATAAATAAATAAATAATGCTTGTTTATTTATTTAGAATCAATAGTACAAAATATAAAAAAATATGTAAAAATTGTACCACACATGCATCAACATATTTACTTATTTATTTGTTTGTTTACTTATTTATTTTGAGTGAATAAATGCAGGGGTGTTACAGTATTTCACACCATTGTTCTCAATGATCACCATCATTTGTCACGTGTTCGTACTCTGTTTTAACACATTGACGATATTTAGAGAAAAGTGTTCCTGTCCCATAATCATTTCCATCACGTCTGATCCCCGACTCACCTTCACTGCTTTACTTTATCTGTACTTTTGTTAGAAATTTTCGTAATTAAGTAAATAGTTTGTTTGTGGTGCCATGACCAATGATTTGTTATTTTTATTACTTTATCTCTTGATAAAACTCAATTCTGTTCTATTCTATTGAGTGTCTTCAGAAAACCAGCAACTTGATATGCTAATAATCATAACGAATCAATTAATATGCAAATTAGTCTGCGACGTCATCTGGAGACTTTCCAGAGACATTTTCTGCTAAATTTCCCCTGAAAAGACAAGCTTCACCTCGCCCTATTCTTTAAATAAGCCACTTTCTGGAGAGTTCAACATTGTCTAACTCATGTTTGAGAGCTCGAATATACAATGTACAAAATACAGCCGTATTTTCTATTTAAAAAAACTAAAAATCATCATAAAGTCAGTGAATATTTCGACAAAATGGTGGGTGAGTTTATATCTGATTCTGTGCTGTCAAGTGCTGTGATGATTGACAAGATCTTATAGCCAATCGCCAAGCAGGGAGCCTCTGACGTTTCACGGAAGGTTCAGCTCGTTTCAGCCAATCGCCTCGCGTCTTTCCGGCACGTGCCACTTTTCGCGGCAAAGTAGGATTTGGCGCGTGAAAGTCAGCTCCTCTGTTTCCGATCAGCTGGAGCAACAACAAAAACAACCGCGCGCGCGGCGTCGGTGCGGAAAAGCTGGAGCTGATCGACTGAATCTTGGACACTTAAAGCGGCTATAAGGAACATTGGAGCGTTTCTGAAGCTTCATATTCACACCTGCGAGCTTTGCATGGATGTTTTGTTCTTCATTTCTTTCTGCTGAAACCGGCCAAACTTCCTGCACGAGCCGAGAACAACCCCGAGCTGCAGGAGGAGCTGAAGTGAAGCCCTGTTTGTGCTGTCAGATCCACATCTTTTACTCTTTTTACAGAAGAATGAGCTGTTCGTGTTCCTGAAACCTGCTTCTGAATGAAAGTTTTAGCGACTGCGTTGTGAAAATGGGCAACAAGTTCATGTTTTTCAGCTTTTTGGCCTGTTCTCCTTTCCAGGCCTGATCGTCTCAGTTCACCTGCAATTATAAATCATCTAATATGCATTAATACTAGTGTGCGTTGGTGTTTTTATTCAGCAGTTTTTACACTTAAACTTTAAACTGCATGTGTGTTCAGCCATTAGAGCCAAAACAAAGGAGCCAAAGTAAGACTGCATGAATGAGTACAGTGTAAACTACAGCCCTGGTGTTATAAAGGCAATCGGAAGGACTGTTACTAGGTAGTTTTGAAGTGTTCTGAAACTACAAAAAACCAAGCAGCACTTCAGATTAGTGATCAAATGGGCCATCAAGATCAGTTTAAAAGCATACAGCTGAACTCAAGTCTGATTTTTCTGTTTAACTCACCATCATCATCATCATCATCATCATCGGGCACGTGGGTGAAACTCTAATACAGCAAGCTGATATAACGGGTCATTATAAGAAAAGGTGAAAGGTCAAGTCTGGGATGGCGGACTCTGTGGTTTCTGCTCACAGCTCGGAGGATCTCCTGGCTGACTTTGAGACTCTCCTGAACAGCGGCAGCATCGACCTGAGCGCAGATCATCAGATCGTCATCATCTCTCCAGCGTGCGGCAGCTTGGAGCTCCTCCAGCCCCGGGCCGCGGGAGCGGATCTGCTGCTGTTCTCCACCCCGCACAGCACCGCATCAGCCGTGGCACAGCAGAGCAGAGACACCGCCCCGGGCCGCCCGCCGGTACTACACACACACACACACACACACACACACACCAGGGCACAGCAGTGCAGAGACACCGCCCCGGGCCGCCCGCCGGTACTACAAACACACACACACACACACACACACACACACACACAAACACACACACCGGGCCGCCCGCCGGTACTACAAACACACACACACACCAGGGCACAGCAGTGCAGACACCGCACCGGGCTGCCCGCCAGTACTACACACACACACACACACACAGACACACACACACACACACCAGGGCACAGCAGTGCAGAGACACCGCACCGGGCCGCCCGCCGGTACTACCCCCACACACACACACACACACACACACACACACACACCAGGCCGCCCGCCGGTACTACTAATACCTGTTTGTCCTCCTCTCCCTTTCCCATTCTGATACTCCCCTTATTTTTTCCTTTTGCTGTTATTTTTTTATTCATTTTCCTTACAGTCCATCTTCCTTTTTTTCTTCTGTCCCTCCTCTTTGTATTCTTCACCTCTTCTTACTTCTGCTTTTAGCATCCAAAGTCATTGTTGCTCTCCTTTAACCGTGTGTGTGTGTGTGTGTGTGTGTGTGTGCGTGCGCGCGTGCAGGTGAAGAGGAAGTTGGATTTGGACAATGATCACCAGTACATCAGCACTACTAGACCACCTCCACCATGTCCTGCTCCTCCTGCTACACCTGGACGCCCCAGAGGTACACACACACAAACACACACACACACTGATGGTGGTGTTAAGTACAAGTTTGATAGTTGATAATCGTGAACGTGTTCTGTTCTCAGTCCCTCGGCTGAGCACGGAGAAATCCCGCTATGACACGTCTCTGAACCTCACCACTAAGCGCTTCCTGGACCTGCTGGCTCAGTCTCCGGATGGCGTGGTGGACCTGAACTGGGCCTCGCAGGTGCTGGACGTCCAGAAGAGACGCATCTATGACATCACAAATGTTCTAGAAGGCATTCATCTCATCTCCAAGAAATCCAAGAACAACATTCAGTGGCTGTGAGTGTCAGCTGTCGAACACACACACACACACACACACACACACACACCTTCACGCACCTAACTGTATGACAGTTTTCACTTTGTCTTTCTTTTTCCTTTAAGTACAATTGTACCTTTTTAATTTTAGTTTTAATTAGTTCTCAGTTATATTGATGCTCTTTTATGTTCAGTTTCACTATCAAGATAAGTATAGGTAAGTATTGTAAGAAATATTGGCCATTTTGAGGCCACGCCCCCTTTACTATGTCTGACACACACAGGTCACGCCCCTTTAGTGTGACTGACAAAAAAGCCACATGTTCACTGGAACTGACAGACTCACAGGCCAAGCCCACTTTATTGTGATTGAAAGATTCACAGGCCACACCCCCTTCTCTATGATTGACAGATACACAGGCCACACCTCCTTCTCTATGATCGGCCAATACACAGGCCACGCCTCCTTCACTGGGATTGACTGATACACCTGCCACACCCTCTTTATTGTGATTGACAGATTCACAGGATATTCCTCCTTTTCTATAACTGACTAATAGACAGGCCACACCTCCTTCTCTGAGTTACCAATCCACAGACCACACCTTCTCTGAGTGGCCAATACACAGGCCACACCCCCTTCTCTGATTGGCCGATACACAAGCCGCGTCTCCTTCACTGGGATTGACTGATACAGCTGCCACACCCTCTTTATTGTGATTGAAAGATAAACAGGCCACACCTCCTTTTCTGACTGACTAATAGACAGGCCACACCTCCTTCTCTGAGTGACCAAGTGTGTGTGTGTGTGTGTGTGTGTGTGTGTGTGTGTGTGTGTGTTACAGTGGTAACCGTATCGACGGCGCCTCAGTCGCTCGATATCAGGAGTTACAGAGAGAAGTGTCTGAACTGTCCAATGCTGAAGACAAACTGGACGAACTCATCAACAAGAGCAGCCTGCAGCTCCGCCTCCTCACTGAGGACTCTGAGAATAAGATATATCCTTTCTGTGTGTGTAAGTGTGTTACTTGACATGTCTACTCACCCCCAAGTTTTAATATTTTAGTGTTGATACTTTAAACCTCCTTTATACGCACCATATAATTATAAATCATAAGTAATTATCGTTCATGCCGAGATGATCGAGATTGGAAAACTTTGTGTGCGATTTCATCTTTAACACTTTGCCACGCTGGGGTATGTGCGGTGTCAGGACCTGCGCAGCACCGTGGACCCTCCGGATCAGATCGTCATCGTGATCCGAGCCCCACCTGAGACGCAGATGACCGTTGCTGAGCCCACTGAGGTAAAAACAAAACGTTAGTTCTGGTGACGTGAAGGTTGTGAGTTAATATCTCATGATTGCCACAGAGCCCCAGTCTGAGTCGTAGTACCTCAAGAGATAAAAAGGAGATGAATAAATCCTTTCCTGACTGATGATTTGTCTGCGCAGGGGTACCAGATCTCCCTGAAGAGCACGAAAGGTCCCATCGATGTGTTCCTGTGTCCTGAGGACAGCTCTGGCGTGTGTAGTCCTGTAACAGACTGCAGTCCCGCAAAGTCCACTCACAGCCCTCCTCGCCCTGCCTCGTCCGCACAGGAAGCGAGCTCACCGACGCCAGCGACACTGCCCAACACCTCCCCACTTCCTTTAGCGAGCGAGACAGGTGAGTGCTTGAGATGACAGCATCCTATAATTTTAAAGCAGAAAATTAAATAAGGTACTAAATCAGTGTGAAGATCGAATCAGTTGTTTGATTTGCGTTTCGTGCTCAGCTGTGTACTAGCTCCGTTCTCAAAGCTAGCTGACTGGATTAGCTACGGCTAATCCCTACCCATACCGACCCATGACCTCAACTGACAACCAACAGGAACCAAACCTTTTTGCCCTATAAAAATAGCTATATTATACTATATATACTAGCCCTATAGCTAGCTATCTGTGACGTGTGTTTTGGCTTACGTCTAGCAATTGATTGATTATCAAGTCCGATTGAGTCGTTTGGGATTTCCTTAGACACTGAAAAATCAGATATAATTTTGGAATCAGTTCCAAAACACAAATCGATATCGGTGCTTTCATGAACAAATTCTAACTCCGTTATTCTGTTTTCAGAGTCGATGCTGGACCCGTTCTCAGGTATCAGCCAGATGGCCGATTTTGACCCCTTGACGTTGGGACCTTCAGACTTCCTTTTGGATCGGGCCGGTCCCGGTTCCGGTTCCGGCTCGGACCCCTTCAGCCTGCCGATCGACAGCTTCATCACCTTGTCTCCGCCCCACACGCAGGACTACCACTTCGGCCTGGAGGACCACGAGGGCATCAGCGAACTGTTCGACTGCGACTTCACCGACCTCGGCCCTCTGTTCTGAGAGTCTCTGTTTGTATCGTCCCTCCTTTACTTACTTTATCACTCAGCACTATGCTACAGTCTATGGACTAAAAATATTGGCATCCATTTTTTAAGGCACTTTTTGAATTTTTTTGTCTAACAAAAAAAGTAAAAAAAAAAAAATTCCATTCGTCTGGTAGTGGAAAAGGAAAAACTGACTCCCGTCTGCAGCCTCAGCACTTCCTGCTTCGTCATGCTAAAACTCGCTGCAGCTCGGAGCGTCAATCAGTAGCACTTCACGCCGGCCGTCTCCGAGCTCCGCTTCCTTAATCAGTTTAATTTATTTATGTACAAATATAACGTAAACTCTTTTTCTCTTATTATTGTTTAAATTTTGAGGTAGATGTAAAGAAGGTTGTGTGTTATGTGCATAGAAGTGTGTATAGTGTTTGTGTGTAGAGATTTGAATCGTAAGGTTTTGCTCAGGTGAATAGAAGAGTCCCACGTTATGATACGCGCTATATAACACGTCCTCGTCGACTTGTCCTTATGCGTAAAGGACGAGTGGAGACTTGCAGAAATGTGTAGTGCTTTCTGCCATGGAATTTAGCTAGCGCGAACCAGTGATGTTGTTTTAGCTATCATGTACAGCTGTTGTCATGGTTGTCTACGTAAAACCCTACGTTAAAAAATGCATTTGATCGCACTGCATTCTGGGTCTTCAAGTCCTCACAACAAAAACAATCGTTAAAACGGCAACAGCGATATAAACATGAGAAAGTTGATATTGGCTCCAGGCTTAGTATTGTATTTGTGCGTGTTTGATTTCATGCAGGATTTTTTATTTTATTTTATTTTTTGGAGTACGTTTACAGAACGTTGGCGAGGGTTGTTCAGTGGTTGATTTCCGATAAATCTTTTCAGTTGTTTGTAATACAGCTTAGCGTGTGCTGATGTTAACGTTTCACCTCACAATGATTGCAAAAACCACACTTTACAGTATAATTGTAGTATTGCATTTCTAAGCATTCGCTATATCTGTAATGAATATCGTTAATGTCATACTATATTGTATCATATAAGTGCCTTAAAGGCAGCACTGCTATGCTGTATACGGGTGGGGCGATATGACAAAAAGTAGATCACGATCGTTGAAGGTATTTCTTATGACATGTAAACACAAATGCTTACTATAGTATTTAATTATAATAACTTTGTATAAAAGTTTTGAATTATTTAGAATTTTTGAAATCACAATATCTTAGAGAAACATATTGTGATGAAATTTTTCACAACATTGATATAATTGTCATATCGCCCAGCTCTCCTGCTATAGTAATCCATGATCTCATAGCTCATCAGATACCTTTAAATTGTAAACGCAACCTTCATCTGGGACGTGTGTGTGGGAGTGTGATTTTTTTTTTTTTCTTCTTTTTTTCCCACACACTTTGCGTCCACATCTTATTCAAACTCGCCCAATCCTCCTCATTTCCTATTTAATGCAGGTCCCAATTATCCATTATGGTTTTATTTCCTTACGTAAGTCTCCCCAAAACAGGCACTTGAACTGCCCTTTATAACCGTGTTTGTACAGCGATTAGATGAATTTATTTCAATTATTTTTGTCAATAATATTTCTCTCTATTTATTTTTTTGGGTTATTGAAATGGTTCTCATGCTGTAGTCAGTTTTTTTTCTAGCTTGCCATCTAGCTAGTTAGTTTCCAGAAATGTAAATATTTAATTATTTCACCTTTTTGTGTTTTTTTTTCCCCCATTTCCACCTGCAATAATGTATGTTTACGTGAATGTAAGCTACATTTTTACAGCAGCCTTTTTCTACACAATTCACTCATTTTTACACCCAGAAATTCAAATTAGCATTTTTGAGATCTCAGTTGAAAGTATTGTTATTGTTATTTTCAAATCTTCAAAAAAAAATTCCAAATGTACCATTTTACAGGCTTCCATTTCCACTTACTTTCTGTAAAATGCTCAATTTCCGGTAATACGTTATACACTGTCTGAGTTTCGAAACTATTTGAACACTCTCGTCGACTTTCCCTTACAACTAACACCTAATCAATCTCTATCCATCACTTTTATGAAGATTTCTGATAGAAGTTACGAGCAGTGCTACAGAAATGTAGCTTCTCAGTATGGCACAACAGACAGATCGGTTAGCTATCAATGCTAAATGAGATTATTGTTCATTTTACTTATGCTGAGTATTTTTTTGCTTTTTTTCCATCACATTTGAGTGAAATGTTGATATTCCTGACAGTTTTATGTAGTTTTTACAGTCACTCCACCTTTACATTAGTCTATATCAAATACTTAACAGCTATGTGCTAACTAGATCGCTATATTTCAAGCATCAAACACAGGCTCAGCGACTGGAGCATTTTCCCGATGCTTAGCCAATGTTTTCTTACTAATTTGACAATTTAAACAGAAATAATATCTTTTGCTCACCTTCTTACATCGAAAACACGGAGTACCAGGGTCGTTTTGCTCACTAGCCGGCTTGCTAGCTAGTAAAAATGTATAAAATTGAAGTAATTATTAGTGCTCCTGAGTTCTGGGTAACAATCTCTTCTCGATGTTCTTGAACACAGTGAGGAGGATTCACCTGAGGGCACATAGATAGGGGAAGTTGACGAGGGTGTGTTGGGAACGTGGTATTGGAACACAGTCCTGGTTCGTATAGCTTCTTATAGTCTGTAGAGGTTTTATTTAATAAGCTATTTTCTTCATACATGAGTATGAGCTAATAAACTGCCTGCGTGTGTGAGAACGTGGCCGGGGTTTCAGAAGGGCAGCTTGTTTTTTATTTTGCGTGTGTGTGTGTGTGTGTGTGTGTGTGTGGTGTGAATGCTTAGTCAGAAAAACATCTTGGTTTGTGTGTATAAAGGTTTTATTTGTTGTTTCCAAGGTGTGTCTGGTGTTAAAGAAGTTTTAGGGTTTTTCCATTTGGTTTGGTGTGTGTGTGTGTGTGTGTGATGATGATGTAACGTTATTGAGTCAACTGACGCAATTTATCCTGAAATGCAAGAAAACAGATAAATCCTTTAATCACCATCCAGAAGAAAGATAAACTACATGGTTTGGAGAAAATGTGTATCCAAATGCAAACTCTATATTACATGGCTTTTAATGACAAGTAGTGGAAGAAAAAAAACAATGTTTCTGTTTCATCAAAAATCCCAATAAATCAGTTCTCTCCCTGCATGTGTCGTCTGTTTGATTGGATCGCTCAGCTGAGGTTCGTGGAATAGTTTTGGGTTTTCCTTCACATTATTGCTCAAATTTTGTTTTTACTTCAAAGGTTCACTTTGAACCTACACGCCTTCTCATTACCGATTCATATTCACTCCATAGGATATAATATAAATGTGTATGTAGTTCATTTCATACCCAGTTTCCTGTTATCCACAATGCCTTACAATAGTGGTGCAGTGGGATTTATCCCTTGCGTCATCTTTACTTAAAAAGAGTGATGCGGCGGTGCTTTAGTACTTCAGTCTGTCCAGCTCTCTCACCTCCTAATCTGTACACTCTGCTCAAACACACCAGCATCCAAACCCAAAGCATCATCGCGTAGATCGCTAGCTTGCGTCATGTAGGATAGTTTCAGCACCTTTAAGATTTAGCCGTAGACCCAAACACCTGTGATGTCACGTTCAGGATGGCCCATTGTTTTTATTTATTTAGTAAGTTAATATGAGGATCATTTGACTGAAACGTCTTTATGTTTTATGTTTTTTAAATTTTATTAACCATTTCTAAAGAAATACTTACAAGCATCATTGTTATTTAACATTTATGGAAGGAGTCTCCAGTATCAGTGTTTTGGAAAAGTCAGAGGTAAAGCTGTAACTGGGGTTTTTGTGTGTGTGTGTGTGTGTGTGTGCGTGTGTGTTTTATAAGCATCAAGAGAGAGATAAAAGAGAGGCTGGTGAGGGCACGACTGCGGTATAAGAGGAAAAGGAACACACCCTGAGGCGTTTTATTTCTTATACAAAATACTGTGATAAACACATGTATAGAAATTCTGGAAAAACATTCATAATCTTATTATAAAGAACAGTCAGATAAATCAGTCTTTAAAAGTGCTAGTGATAGTATAATTATAAGGATGATGCTGTAGGGGGCAGTGTTGATACATACATGTGTTACAGCACTACCGCTGCTGCTCCATCGTCCCTTTTACAATCCATCCGAACTCCTTTTCTCATGTACATGTCTCTCTTTACCGCACATTAACCTTAACGCTGGCCGTTTGCCGCTCCATTTCCACTGAAATGTACCGAAATCACATTTGTGCGTCATCCTGAAGGTCAAAGAGGAGCAAAATCCACTTTCAAACCAGCAGATATTTATGTTATGTATGTACTGTAGACTGGAAGGCTCATTTATGTATCATAATCAGAGGTTAAAAAGTCACTGTAGGTTAAATTGTGTTTGCTAACCAGATAGCGATTGAGTGATGAGTGATGGTGATGGTGATGGACTCATCCCAGTCTGTCAGAACGCAGCCACAGCCTGGATTTGACCGTATCTCAGACGTGATATGGACTAGAAGGTACAAAATGTGAAATGTTTCATTAGTCTTAAATGTGGTTGGTTGTAGTTGGGTAATTTTGGCTCACGTTGCTAAATAAAAGCTTTAAACTCAGCCTGTAAGTGCAAAACACATTAACAAACCAGAATGCAACAACAAATTCAGACACAAAACAGCAAAAGGGCGGTGCTTATTGAACATCACACGCAAATTGCTAATTAAAAGGTTTTTACTGTTATCTAGCTAGCTTAGTGAAAATGTAGTGAGGCGTTATAGCCTAATGCTGTAGCCAATCAGCAACAAGGACCGCAACATCCCATTTTAAGTTAATGTTGATGTGTTTCTTAATTTACTGTTGTGTTTTTTCGTGTTTTGTTGTTGTGTTGGGACTCGCTTGGCCCGCAATGCAATTACCTTTACGTACCTAAACACAATTATGTCCTGATATCTGTCCAATTTCATGTGTCTCACATACATCCAGCCCAAAAATCTACTCAACATCCAATAAAACTAGTACAATTCCCAAAGTCTGAGATCACGTCATCCTAAACAGAACTCTGTTATTCATGTTTCCTAGCTCTGAGTTCCTGGCTTCATCCTGCACCTTTTAATATTTTCCCCTAAACGTGGAGCATGAAAAAATAAAAAGACTCAACGACAAACTGTGTCGCTTTTGTTCCCGTGTGCTCGTGTGTGTTTATTAGCGAGGCAGGGGAGAGAGCAGATGGGATAATGATTAGCATTCATTAATGATAGATTATGTCATTTAGAGAAAATGATCATTTGTCTATGTCGTGGTTGCAAAGTCTGATGGTAACGTGGTTACAGCTTGTCATTAACCTCGAGCAAACAAATAATCTTCAGGTTGTGCTGTTAGGTGCTCATTTTGTAGTGTTGGCTTGGCGATCCTTCAGGAAATCCCTGGGAGAAATTGCTTTTCTATCAGACGTGGTGTTGGTTGTGATCGATTTTATCGACCACGGTCGTAATATTGTAGCTTCGGCTCCTAAATGTTGGTCTCACTGGTTCCTTTTGCATCATTAACTGCTTGTTTTGGTTTATGGTGAGCTATTGTTAATTCTATATATGTCACAATCTGATCTCGTATTTCTCATACAGCATAAACAGTTATAGAGTATACCTCGATGCTAAAGCTATAGCATTCCGAATCCAACCACCTGCTGCATTGCACAAGCCATGATATACAGTACCTGAATGATTTTTACTAGGTACTTTAATTAGCCTAGTAGAAGACAGGCAAAATTTTAAGCTAGCTTAATCATGGGCATCTCTGAGATCATGCATATGGAAGTGGGAGGATAGCGCTTTCCTCAGAATGTGTACACCGCCTGATAATTCACGTGCAGCAGTTTGAAAAATATGCGGTCGACTGGCGTCACGTGCCTCGGAGGAAGCATATGATAGCGTTCGACCTTCCTGGTTGGTATCGTTCCTGTGATAGGGGAGAGCTGTCTGGTGGGTGGGAACTGTCCATGACTAAATTAGGGAAAAGTAATTTGAAGCTAGCTGTATAGCTACTACGACTTAAACACATTAAATAATCGAGCTAGCTACCCAAGTGTAAAAGATTTTACTAGCTCTTTACTGCTTTCATTAATATTATTATATTCTCGACTGTTGGGATTCGCTAACACTCATACATTTCAGTAGCTAAACGTTGTTCAAAATGGCAACAGGAATGCTACTATGATGACAGGGTTGTTGTGAGAAAGGTCTTTCTAATAACTGTATAATTTGTCCTTCTTAGTTTGTAGTTGTAGTTTTCACTAACTGTAATGAATCGCTGTCTTGAGGCTGAGTTCAGCTGAAGCAGTTTCTGGGTTCTGGATTATTCAACAAATTGCTAGTAGAAGCTAAAATCTCAGATTTCCTTCAAAGCTGCTATAGCATTCTTGTTCCATCAGTTCCTAACTCCTACTATGTACATTGTCTACAAATTCTGGATGTTGATTTGCACCTGAGTTAGCCCAAACCCCTGCCACTGTATACATGTAATAAGTAAGTATATATCTACAGTAACACTGATCTGAATTGAATATCTTGTGGAGGAGGAGGAGGAGGAGGAGGAGGAGAAACCAAGCACGTCCACGCGCCATGATCAGACTGCACACTCGCTGATTTTCAGACAAATTAAATGTCAGGGGGAAACGGGAGCGCAGGAGCGCCTTGAAGAGTACCGACTATCATAAATGATTAACGGCTCCCCTCCTTTTCTCAAAGAACCATCGTGGCTTGCGTGGAGGGCGAAGTTTTCTCAACTTCACGCAAGATTTAAGTCGAGCCTCATCCATTTTAACCCTGCTGGACTGTTTGGTTCTGTAACCCGTAAACCAACCACATTAGCATGAAGACCCAGCTGGGCTGTAACATTTAGCAATAACGATCCGGCCAAGAGGTTAGCGCATTCATCAACATCGTCGTTAGCAGGTGGTCAATATGACGTTTTAAAGCGAGCCTGAAATTCAAATTGGTGTGTCAGAGCTTTTTGTATCAGCCCCTTAGTGCTTTAAACACCAATACAATAATAAAGCTAGAAACAAGATTAGGTGAGATTCTTAATTTTTTTGATCACTCATCCTGTACAAGTCTCGTGTTTGTCCAATGAAATGCTCTGTAGAACAAATGGTTTGAGTTGGAGGTGGAATTTGTGCGAGTTGCTGGTTTTGGAGCGACTCTTCGTCTCCATGGGGACCACTGGTGCTCTTGCGTTCCTCAAACACGTACGGCATAACTCGGTACTCGTCCTGGTGGACAGTGGCTAATTCGCATGTTTGCTTACATAAATAAATCAAGTGCCTTCACTCTGACTGCCTGTTTCAAAAGGAAATATGTCAACATATGGATTTTATGCCAATCAGAAAATATATTCCAAACGGTATATTAGCATCATTTCCGTTATTAGGCGAATAAACAACATTAATATCTGACACGACTCTATAGGAATGTGGACATATTGCAGTCTTTACTTTCCCCCTACAACACACAGTTAAAAGAGTTATGGTGCTAGTGAAGCTCCAGTCTGGCCACCGGGAGTGTGTGTCTCATTAGCTTAGCACCGCTAGCTCGCAGCCACGATTCGCAATTAGCCAAAGGAAAACAGTTTCCTCAGCCGGCCGGGGGAATATGAATGAGATAGCAGTGGCCTGTGCTAATGGGGAAAGATGGATGGTCCTGCCTTTGGGATCTCGGCTCGGCCTGGTGCCACAGCATCGATCTCTCTTTCTCTTACACGCACACATACATACACACACACACTGACAATGGTAGATGCATAGCCTCAGTGCTGTTTCTTTTGAGCAATTCTTTTAGTAGACTATGCAGTGTGACCTTTACCTTGGATTTGTTTTCTTAACATCGTGTACTTCAAAAACCTGTCTGGAAAAATGCGCATGTCCTGATTTATTTTCACTAGAAGTCAGGTTTCATCATAACATTTGGACGATTATTTGGTTTGGGAAGATGCACTCTGATAACGTGTCGCAAAGATGAACTGAGAATTATTGAATGAATCGTTGTCTTTGGGCCATTTTAGGTTTTTTATATCATTAGTTTGTATGAGGTGCTGCATCCAGGGTATCTTCTGGTCCACACTTACATGTTCCTTGGACAGGCTTTTTACAAAATACCCACTGACCGTGACTGGCACACACACGAACACCCAGACACGCACACACAATATGTCAGAGACCAAATTGTTCGCCTGATGCTATCTGTAACCCCTCGGCGTCCTCAGCATCCGTGTCACCGTTATCAGAGCACCCTGCCTGTAACAGACTGACCTTGCAGATCTAGAGAAGCACGAGGAGTGAGACTTTTAGGAGTCCGTGAGCGTCCGAGTGCCCTATCAGTCCTTCAGCAGCTCGCTGAGGGAAATGGTTGTTTTATTAGACCGATATTTCACCCAGCCTGCCTTCGACACATGCAATTTTTCTCTGTTCTTTAAGGAAAGGGCCTTACGGGTGTGTGAAATGGATGGAGCCGCTCACAACAGTGCCCACGATTGTTCAGACGGTCGTAATCCATGTCGGCGGAAAACAAAGTGCATTTGAATGCGTGTTTAATTAAATCAATAAGGCAGCTCGACCCTGCATTGTAAAAGCCACCTGGGTGTAAACAAAAGACCTCTGTTATTGAACGACAGGCACATGGAGGTCAGACTGAGGAATTAAGTATGAAAATCACATCTGAGAGCATGTTAGCGCATGAGGAAGTAAGAAAATGTTGAACTACATGTAAGACATTGGGTTTAGTGTACAACCCGAATTCCAGAAAAGTTGGGACGTTCTTTCAAGATGAATAAAATGAAAACTAAAAGACTTTCAAATAACATGAGCCAATATTTTATTCACAACAGAACATAGATGACATAACAAATGTTCAAACTGGGAAATTGTACACTTTTATCGACTAAATGAGCTCATTTCAAATTTGATGCCTGCTACAGGTCTCAAAAAAGTTGGCACGGGGACAACAAATGGTTGAAAAAGCAAGAAAGTTTAAAAAGATTCAGCTGGGAGAACATCTAGCAACTAATGAAGTTAATTGATATCAGGTCT